>WAAB01024218.1:266530-312970 GCA_013389865.1 Piaya cayana
TTTAGTGTTTGATAGGAATGGTTGGACTTGATGATCCGGTGGGTCTCTTCCAACCTGGTGATTCTATGATTCTATGAAAACCACCTCCTTGATGGGCTGCAAACAGGGCTGCAGGCTGTGGCTCAGGGCCACATATAGTCTCTCATCATCTGCAGGCAGGGGTCTGTCCTGCCACTTTGCCACCTGTGGCCTGGGATTCTCCCAGAGTAAGAATTAAGGACTGCATTTAAATTCAGTAGGAAGACTCTGTGGTAATTATGGCCTTTAAAGCTTGCACTACAAAACCTATAAAAAGAGTGCTTTCTGTTATTACATTTTGATGCTTTTTCAGTAAAAAGGCTTTGTCCTGAATGTAGCCTGGAAACATCAAGTGGAAATACATATTACATGAGGCAGGGTTTTCCAAACAGATCTCACCTTGGGTACTGCTTGCTGCAACAGCCCTTGGTGCTGGCAGGGACGGCAGCTGGAGCTCTTTGTATCAGCTGCAGCCAGGGCTCCTGACCATGGTGGTGACTGCTAACACGGACTTTGTACCACCACCAGGGTTCCAACCATAAGCTTCCTAATCTTCCCTCAGCCACACAGACTTTACCCAGCACCTCTTTTCCTCCTATCACACTCTCAGCAGGTAACCAGCACTGACAGAGTACTGGCAAGAGCTGGCTTTGGTAGCGCAGGCTGTGTGACACAGCTTGTGTGCAGGTACCAGCCTCACAGCTAAGCACCTTTCTGCATAACACTCAGAGCAGTCTGTGTGCCAGCATTACTATGCAGGCTGCAGGCTAGGCTTTCCTGCCTAGGAAAATTGTGAATTACAGCAACCAACCACTTCAGAAAAGAAAAGAAATAAAAGGTGTCTGAAATGTTTGTACCTCTGAGAAATTTTGGCTTCTGTAGAAAGTTTTCAATGAACTTCAGATGCTCAGCTCTCCATGGCATGTTCATTGCATGGCATAATGCTTTGCTGAATGTGCAGTCCCTTGAATTAATGGGCTTGTCTAAATTTTCCTTTTCTGACTATCATTATGTGTCCTGCATTTATCAAAAATGACTAGAAATGCAGGACTTTGCCTTTCTCTCAATCTGTGTGTTGTTCCTTTACAAAGCTTCAAAATATTTTTCCTCAGGTATTTATTCATTTTGCTGCACTGTATATTCAATTAAGCTATTCTGCTGCAGGTTCAGAAATGAGAACAGTTCCACCTCCCTCACACGCCGCTCCATTTCTCTTCAGTTTCATTTCCCTCAGGGTCACTGTTAGGTGATGATATGCAATAATGTCCCCAGCGAGGTACTGTTTCCATTAACTTTCCCCTTCAGAGGTGGTCAGAGGTCTGAATTCTTATATGATTTGTTTTCTTGACTACCTAGAAAATAAGGTTCAGTTCAGATCTGTCTTGTAGGCATAGGACAAATACTCTATTTTCAAAATTTTTTTCCCTTTTCTAATAAGACAGTGGCTCTTGTCTCTTTTTAAAACAAGAAGTACATCTTTATGGATGATTTTTTTAAAAAATCAGCATTCCGTACTGTTTATGTAAGTATGGTTATAGAAAGAGGGAGAAATCACATGGCAGAACATAGCATGCATATCCATACACCCCTATTAAGGAAACCACAGAAAATGTTCTCAGACACATCTATGTGAGATGCAGTGGGAAAGGAAAAGAATGCCCACTTCCTCCTGTGGAGCACAAAGTGTTTCCTGTAGATGGGTAAACGCATAAACTCAGCACTAGAATGATGCCATCAGTTCAGTAGAGGTAATCTTTGCTGAATCAAACATGACTCAATAACCAATGTACTTTTGGTTATGCTAATTTGGCAACTGCCTTTGAGGGAACCAAGTGCAGCACATTCCTAGTCTTCCCTCAATGAAGTGTCAGTTGAAAGTTTGTATTCTTTTGAGCACTGAAATGGTGGGGTTTTTTTTCCGATCATGAAATTCTGATGTGTGAGGGAACTTCAGTACCTTGCTGCACTTTAGCTCAGAAGAGTGGTTATTCCCTTAAAGTTAATATTACTCAGTAGCCTTATATTGGCTCTTCCCACCACTTGAGGCTCATGGTAGGGCTTTGAGAAGGAAGGTGAACATGAATGGCCCTGTACTTCAGTATCATGGACCTTGAATAAACTGCTGTGGAAGTCAGCTTGGAGACAAATTAGGGCTAGCATCTCAGGGGAATCTGTGATCCAGAAATTTGGAGGAGGGTGTTTAGACATGCAGTGACTTTTACTGGAATGTCAGAATAATTATTGATGATCTAGTCAAACATAAATAAGCATTGGAACTTGTGTGAATTTTAATCACCAGTTCTATTTCTTTAGTCAAATTTTGTTCATCTTTCCGTTGTATATTTTGTGCATTTACCTACATTTAACTAGGTAAAGAGTCATCAAAAGACATTATACTGTAATTAAAGATGGCGAGTTAGAAAATGTTTGTGCCTTTGCTCTAGCAGACCCAAGGATGTTGGTCTTGGGATTTTTTTTAACATAGCATTCTGTCTCTATTAGTTTTAAAATAGTTTAACAAAAAAGTGATAACATTTTCTTTTTAGCCATTGTTCTCTCCATGTATGTTTCTTTCCTTCAAGGCTGTTTCGTTATTATTGAATTTTACTTTAAAAGCTGCTCTTCCAAAATGCCCGGTCCTCAATAGGGAATTGGAATGCCTCTAGTATTTTTATCTTTTATTGAAAAACAGAATCCCGTGTCTCCATATGAGACACACATATTATCCTTTTATTTGGCAAACTAAACCATTTTGTACTATCACTTTTAAACAGTATTGTGGAATACTTTGGATAAGACAACACAGAGCCACACTATAAATAGTCATGAAACATCTGTCAGTTTAAATTTACTATTGCAGTATAAAACTTTGTTTCCTGTTTTCAAGTCAATAGTTCCAGAGATGCATAGGTAAACATCTCTCTTTTTTTCCCACAGGAAACATTTTTCACTGAGTTTTACAATGGGTATTATTCCTTGTACACTATAATGTCTGTCTTTGGATTAGTTATCTAAACCAATGCTAGATAAAGCTCTTCACTTTCAAATTCTGCCATTTTAATGTGCGCACTTAGCTTCTACTGATCTCATAGTTGTGTACGCATAGAGAAAGTGTAGAGACTTGGTAGTGGCCACCACTGCAACTGACAAAATGAATATTCTTTTTACTTCTTTCTTAACTTTAAATGTGAGTAAATGAATCAATATTAAATTTCTTCTCTCTGTGACTGCCTTTCTTCATCTCTGACTTTCTGTTGCAAAACCTCCTTCTTTTCTTGTCAACTTGCATGCACAGGTGTTCTCTCTCTTGGTTTCATGCCAGAGAGTTGTGGAGATCAAGTCATAGTCCAATAAACAGTTTTGTAACCATGAAGTTGCAAAACATGTTTCTATTCCAAATTCAGCTGCATGTCAACTTGTTGGACAAAACCCACAGAACCTATGAACAAGGGAGAAAAGAAGTCAAAGAGCAAGTGGCACATATGAGTAAAAGCCCTATTAGAGGGACAGATTTGTTTTGATTGTTCTATGGCTATGTGAATTGCACAAAGGACCTCTGAACAGTCTTGAAAGTGGGAAGTATGGACATTTCTCTTGAGCCATTTGTGCAGTGGAAGGGACATGCTGTGCTAGTAGGGGTCTATGTGCCAAGACAGGCTGGAGAGGGAGAACGGCAAGCTGTCTCTCTGGCATCCACTCCTCCTCAGTGTATATTTATGTCATGTGTATAGCTTCTGTATTGGCTCCAGGTGAGGTAGCTGTTATTTGCATCCATTCACCTTTACTCCAACTCAGTTGTGTTTAGACAGACTGGAAAACTGTACCTTAAATGGCTTATTCTCCCTCTCACACAGCCTGAGAGGCATGTGGCAAGGTGAGGAGGTGGTATGGCTGATTGTCAGCCATCAGCCTGATGAAAACCAGCTTGTGACAAACAGAGGCTACCCTGGGGACTTAGTGGAGGACTCTCCTATTGCTTGTTGTTTTGCCAGGACACAGGGAGAAAATGTGCCTTTTCCCTTGGTCTGGGACTTGACTCGATGTGACTGAAACTTTCCCAAAGTGTTTGAACCCAATGTAAGAAAAATTTTTCCAGTATCCACCTACATGATAAAGTCCCTCTCAAAGTGATTGTATGACAGAGGAACACTGAAGCCTTATGCTTTTAAATAACCTATATTCAGATGTTTCTTTCAAGGTTACTCAATAATTTCTTTAAAACTCATTCTTGCAACATCTCACTTCTTTTCCATGTCATGTGCTTCATTTTTCTTTTCAGAAAAGGGCAAGTTTCCATCCATGTACACAGCACAGTCAAAGGGCTGGAGTCTAAAGGGTATGTGTCTGGAATACAATTGCATTGACTTCAGTAGTTACTCCAGGAGTACTTGTGAGAAAAGTCAGGGACAATTTATTTTTAACAAAGCAAAGACAGTTGTCACAATTGTTTAAAGCTTTGTGGTGCGATATAGATGTTTCAGACAGTGTTAATTTTAAAAAGTAGTCTTTTATTGTTTGCAACCTCCTACTAGCTGAGAACTTTGGCATTTTGGTGGATCTCTCCTTCTCATCACCCAGTTTTACAATCTTTTCTCCACTAGCCCAGACTAAGAAACTCTTCCAAATTACTACATCTGGTAGCTATGACAGTCTCCTGTGACTGCCTCGTTTATTTATGTACTTACAGATGAATCATGAGCAAGAGAAAACAAACTTGAACTCTGCCATCTCCATTTGCTCAAATATATAATTTTAATGAGCACTAAATTTGCTGCAAAATGCAGTACCAGATTTTGTGGTACTATCCATGTGCAAATTGCACAAAATAAGAGGGCTAGATGGAAAACTTGACTGAAAGTGTTGTCTCATTTTTAATTGGAATAGAAAACCAAGATTCCTGAGGGGATCTGAATGAGCTCACTAACCCCAAAGGCTAGTTGTGCCTGTTAGACAGCATTTGGGTTCTATTGAAACTGTTGCTTTACTGAAGATGATATACAGGCTGACCAGAACCCAGCACACCAGAACCTTCATCAGACTGCACAATCACAGTAACCCAAGTGTCTAGCTCTGCTGTATGGTTTGCACTCAGTAGTAGAGCTTCAAGAGCGGAGAACTGATTCTCCATTCTCTAAAGCTTTATCTTGTCTTGGACGGACTTTCCATTGCTTTCCTGAGGGTTCTACCCTCTCCATTTTTAATAATGCTAAAACCACTTTTTTCTTTCTATTGCAAGCTTTATTCACACATTCTATTATTCTGTTGCTATTATTAGTATTAGTATTACTTTCTCACATCTTTATGCTACAGATTTCCTGTTTTCCCTTTTACATACCTACAGTGGGAGGAGTTGACACACCCTAGAAATACTTGCTTCCCTGTATTGCCTATGAAAACCAGTTTATAGAGCTGTCTCTGAGTAGAAATTTGCATACAGGTTTCTCCAGTTAAGTGTCTTGAATCTAATTCATTTGATCACCACCAACATCCTTGCAGAATAACTGCTGGGGGGCACAGGAATGTTTAGAAATTCTCCCTGGAACTGCCGAGGGAGGCAAATGATAGCCTCTTGGTCCTTTCTCCTTGCTCATCTCTGCCTCCTTGCTGAGGATTGAAACTTACTCTCTTTTTTCACATTCCTTTATTCAAAACTTCCATACTTTTTAAAAAACCAATTCTTTGAAATAAAAATGCAAAACTTATAAATAAAACTCCCTTCTTGTGCTTGTTCTTAATTAGTATGAATTTTTCTAGCTTAGATTGTCCTCCTGCTGTTCACATCAGTAAGACAGTTACAGTATTTTGCTAGTCATATAGCATAAGAAGTGTTTGTTGGACAGGAAGTTTCATTGAGTACTTTTTGTCCACTCTTAATGCATGCATCATCAACAAGGACAATATGATTCGTCATCCCCATTGAATAGCCTTGTTCTGGGGTTTCCTCCCTTCCTTCAGATCCTGCACCTTCAGTTTTTCCTAGATCAGTCTTGAGTTTTTATTTCTCTGTCCCCAGATTCCTTTTGTCCTTTCATATTGTATATCTGTGCAACATGACATTCCCAGCAAAGGATGGGAATATTTCCCAGGGAAGAATCATCTGCAAATGCCATTGATGTGTTTCTAATATTCTTTTTGCCTAATCACAATAAATGTATAAAATAAAATCAGACCTAGCTCTGGTCTCTGTAAGAACCCTCTAGGCACCTGCCCCAGCTTGTCACATTAGAGTTGATCATTTCAGCCCAACAGCTAATTTATAAGCCCTGCGTTAATGCTCTTGAAGAAAATTGATGTAACAAAACACAGTTCTAGACCTTCTGGAAGCAAGGGTGATATTTACTTTAAAGAAAACTGATTGCAGTCCCTCATGCTCCTTCTCCTGCAGATTTCACTCTCATGTTCTCACACCCACATGCTCACAAGCACAACAGGACATGTGTCCCCAGAATCAATTTTATGTGACTGGGAGGGAGGATGAAGATTAGCTATTGAGTACTCACTGTATCTCTTGAGTTCCTCTGTTGGTGATACCAATAAAGATTTTGGATAGGCTTTTTATTCCTTTTAAGTGTCCAATATATTATGATGTGATCCCTTGACTCCAAGTCTTGCTTACTCCACCTTCATAAACCTAAAGTAAG
Source organism: Piaya cayana (assembly GCA_013389865.1). Taxonomy (NCBI): domain Eukaryota; kingdom Metazoa; phylum Chordata; class Aves; order Cuculiformes; family Coccyzidae; genus Piaya; species Piaya cayana. The sequence continues at coordinate 273,190 of WAAB01024218.1, forward strand.
GTCGACGTCCGTTACTTTTAGGTATCTCTAAGGCTACAGCCTTTCTCACTAGATAGTGGCAAAAGGAAGGAGCTGTGCCATATAAGATTTTACCCCACTTTCTTGCCATCAGAGGTCTGTGATGTGGTCTTACTGGAGCACAAGCCTTCAATTCTTTATGTAAAAATCATATTCCTTGAGGTTTACCAGTTTGACTGCAGCTGATCACATCCTATGTTATCAGTACAGGTACCTCAAGGATTGTTATCTTATTGGCCTATAAGTATGGCTACTTACAGGTGATAATAAAAATTGTCAAATAGTTATTTAAGGAGTTTTTTTTTTTTTTCCTTCGTGGGCTTATTTATAGGTTTTGTTTTATGCGTACTTTACTTCCTTCAATGGAACTGATCAACAAATGATTTGTTTATTCCTCATGGACATCTAAAAATCTCAACCTGAATAACTAGTCATCTCAGACTCTAAGTTAATGTGGCACATTATCAAAGCACTCAAGCAGAGAAGGTCCCATCCTGTGCGGTTTGATTTTGGTAGAGTGACTGAAGCATACTCTAAAGATGGGACAAATAAGTTCCATATTTCAATGGTTTTAGAGTTGCAGTCTGTTGAGCTGAATCAATTACAAATGAAGGGTCATTCACAGACAGCAAAACATTTAAACTGTAATTTCTCATTTTGCAACAATGAGTCAAATAGCACTGCACAAGCTCATCTTCTGCATGTTTTTGTTCAGTGTCTATGGTTTTTAGCACTGGTGGTGTTAGCTGTGAACATGTTACATATTTATTCTATTTCAAGGTCAAGATATCCTGAGAGGATAGAGATATACAAATAACTTGCATTTGATATGGCTGGGTATTCAAGCAGCAGTGCTATTGTAAGTGATAACAAAAGACAAAATATAAGTCTGATACTTAAGGCCAGAACATGTTTTTTGAATCTTTTGTAATAATATGAAGGAATAGGAATTTTACCTTCCTCGAAAAAAATCTTTATTCCTCTGTATGTTTAGCTCATGATATAGACTTCACAATATAATTCAAGCAGTCTTTGCAATAAAAGATAACACATTAATGTTCCTATGCTATAAAACAATATTTCTTGGTATAAATTAGTATCCACAAGTCTTTGCTTTCTTGTCAGAAAGAAATCTAAAGAACTGGGTTTTTTGTACTTAATTATAATATCCTTATGTTTATAAAACAAATTCTGACCTCACTTAGGTACTGGTTTAGGGCTGTTTTTGTAAAAACAGTTGTTTGAGGGTTACCACTGCCAGTTAGTTCATTCTTTGTATAGGTGTTGTAATCTCTAGTTTGGGGTGTAAAACTTGAAATCCAGTACATGCTACTGAACATTAGTGTGAATGTATACTTCCAATTTCTTGGTCTTCTGCTAAATTTGGAATTAGAATAGATAAATTAAGATAATTTATACTAGAAAAACATTGTCCTATGTCCTACTTTTTTCCTATCAATCACATAATCATCAGCTTTACATGGAACTATTACATAACATTAACAATTTTAAAGGCGCTTTGAACTATTTCTTCCATGTAGGACTACATTATGCTCTGAAATAAGGCCTTTCTAGGGAAGGGGATCAGAACACAGTTATGGTGCTGCAGTACTCATGAAGCCTTGGTGGATGCCTTTATACTGGCTTCATAATTTTCCCAAGTGTGCTGGAAAAAACAATAATCAGTGACATTTCATTCATGTTCAAAACCCAGCACAATGTGTTGGAAACAAAGGCTTCCAAAGCCTTACCACTCAATTCCTACCCTGTTAAATGAGGGAGGATATAGAAAGAGCCTTCTCCTCCTTCTTCTCCTTCTCCTCCTTCTCCTCCTTCACCTATCCTCCCAAGAAATGCATTTGTTGGAAGTTCACAGGCAACTATTAGACCAGCCAGTCTGTTCAGTGGTTGGAGAGTACTGGACAGAAGAAGAGAGGCAAGTTCTGTGGGAGGATTCTCATAGACAGGAGTCAGCCTGCACAGCAGAGAGAGTGCATACATTCAAGGGACAGAATATAGTCATCAAGTAAGGAAGGAAAAGGAAAGAAATTAAATCAGAGAGAAGGGAATGGATGGCATGTGCTCTGGTACCAACTTGCTCTCTGGCACTGAAAATCATGCTGGCTGCTACTGTGCCAGAGTGCTCTACATTTTGCTCCAGCTTCCTGCTCAAATCAAAGACCTCTGTTCGATGTTCAGATCCCTCTTTAGGGGTAGGTCCAAGCAACACGAAGATGATTTCTGCTTCTGTGCTCCTGATCTGGTTCCTGAGCTACATTTCAACCAAATCTTGGCTGTTCAGTGGCAACTGCCATTGGGAGAAGGAACTACTAGTGCACTAGCAAGAAGAGCACTGAGCTTGCAGACCTTAATGCACTAGGAGCTAAACACCAAATGCTGCTCATCTATTTGGTATCTCTTCAATAATTTTTTTCAAATACAGATATTGAGAGGGGTAGCACACCCATTTAATCGACCTAGCAGAAATGTTTTAGTTTTGTCTCTTGCGTTGGGCCATTTATATTTTACTTCAGCCTGCTGCAGGCAGCTGCACACTTGTTTTAGGTTCATGTACTGTCTGCCATAAGAGGAAAAAAACCCATGAGTTTTCTTTTTGCTTCCCCCCACTCTTTAATTTTTCCCGTTATCCAACAAAAAGAATTCAGTCTCTCTCAGCACCATAAGCCCCCTGATACTTGCAGTTTTGCATTAGTCTTATCTTCTTAAGACACTATCATCCCTGCAAAGGACAGACAGCTTGATGGAACGTGCAAGGCTCAGAGTAACAGGCAGAAAAAGTGTTAGAACTTTCCTGTTTTTAGCAAGTTCATATTTTGAAGGCAGCTTTAAAAATTTTGGAGAGATTGATCTAAATTTCTGGACATTTTGTACTGGCAATGGCGCAAATGTACAGGGTTCTTTTTTGAAAGGTAAATTACCCATACAAAAGAAGTTAGCCTGATTTGTCATAACATCAACTTTCAAGCAGGAGGGAAAAGAAGAAAATTGGGGTAAAATAAAGAACAAGGATCAAATCAGTGTCCAGTCACAATGGACAGTATGAAAATAAAAGAAAATAATATAACATAAAATAAAAGAAAAGAAAAGAAGGAAGAAGGGAAGGAAGAAAGAATTTTGAAGCAAGGAGCATAATCAAATTGTCCCTTTGTTCAGGTCATGTTATGTAGCCTGAAAAATTCCAAGGAAATCCAGTTCAACCTACTGAGCACTGAAAGTCTGACAAAATATTAAAGAAAATCCACTGAAACCCTTGCATATTGTCCAGTGAAATCTTAACCGCAGGCTAACTGATTTTCTACTGATTTATGTTATTGGAAGAGATATGTAGACAGTAAGCAATTTCAGGGGAAAATTATTAAATTTTTCCTCCTCTGAGCTTTACAGTAGTAGTGGAGCAAGCTCCATAAGTCCTTTTCACAGTTAGCCCCAACTGTATCCATTTTGCTCTGATCCCTGATTCCATCACAAGACTTACATCAGGTGGTTTCAGATCCCTACGGCAATGGTTTGTCTCCAGGGGTAAGAAACAGAGTATGAGTTCTCAAGATCATGAGACTCTTTCTTTTCTCCTTTACAGGAAAAATCATTCCATCTTCATGCTTCTTTCTCCAAACACTCAGGAAAAGCCCAACACTGTTTCAAGTCTTTTGATGACAATTTTCCAGGGAAGGGATTAGAAAAGGAAAGTAAATATTATGAACTTTTGAACTGGGAAATTGGATACTTTTCAGATATGGAACAAGAATCACTGTCTAGTTAGAAGAGGTTCTGAGCAGCTGTCACATGACTTAATTTAGTTGTCAAACCAGCTACTAACAAAAATGAACTTCTAGGTCTCACACAGGAAGCAGAGACAACCCTACCCCTGCTCAGCCTCATAGGAAGGAATAGAAATTCCATCCCAAGTCCAAGCAGTCCACTCAAGATTTTCAGACCATAAAGGTGTGGCTATTTGTACTGGTTTTGTCTAGGAAAAAAATAAATTTCATCTTAATAGCTTGTATGGGACTGTGTTTTGTATTTGTGCTGGAAATAGTGTTGATAACACAGGGATGTTTTAATCATTGCTGAGCAGTGCGTACACAGCATCAAAACCTTTTCTGATTCTTTCACCACCTCACCAGCAAGTGGGCTGCAGAAGCACAAGTTGCTGGGAAGGGACACAGCCAGGACAGTTGATTCCATCTGACCACAGGGATATCCCACACAATAAAACATCATACTATGTATAAAACTGTCCAGTGTGTTTGTATAGGTCCGTTGATGATCTCATATCGTATCCATTGATCTGCGGTGGTCCATTGCTTTTCCCATTCCTCTAAACACTTACAAAGTACAGGAATGTAAGAAGCCACCTCCAGAGTCTTCAAAACAGGAAATTAAGTGAGTCCTCATGTTTCATTTTCCTCCTGCTGAGGATGAACTACAGCTCCAGTAGATTTATTCCTTTATTTCAACAGCGTGCCAATAAAGAGCAAATCTGCAGTGGAAATGTTAAGACTTATTCTCACAACAACTGACAAAGAAGATTTTCTACTTTTGCCACATTTTGATAGATGATGTGTGTCCTTGGCTTTTATCAGTCTCTGGCAAATCTTTCCCTTTTGCCATCAGTGTGTAGCATTGCTGACTTGGCCACACTCTTTACTCATATCCACTAGCTGCCTGGAGGGCTAGGGATTTTGCACAGGGAACAAGGAAGGGAATTTGAAACAGATAGAAGAAAAAAGAAATGTTACCTGTGGAAATTGGTTATGGACTTCTGGTCCCTGGCTCATGCATGAACAAATCCAAACCAGACTTCTAATAAATCTTAGCAGGACATCAGAACATGTTTAATGTTACCATCTCTGAAGAGATGAATTGTATTTTCCAGTAGTACAACCCTGTTGCAATTTTTGATACCCTACAGATTCAAAGAAATAAAAGAATACTGCCAGCTCTCTCAGCCAGTAGCTATTCAAGCATAGAAGTGTGCCCTCTTGGGAGTATTTCTGTTCCCAGGGTGAAAATTCAGTCTTTTTGAGAGATCAGCACGAATCACCCATGAGTCTCAGAATCCTTTCATTCTCCTTAAGAGTGATTCAAGAAGACCTAGTTAGAAAATCATAAATGTTTTATTTCTTTTTGAAAATTATCATTCCTAAACCCCAGAGCTTTTGACAGAGGCATTTTGTCTTCAGTTGGCTTTTGGCAGAAGTATTTCTCAGCCCTCTGTACTCCCAGGAGAGTTTAATCTAGAGCCATGGTGCCTGAAACCAGCTGCTTTGCCGATTCTTTCTTTGGACCAAAGGAGAATCTGATTTGGAAGATGTAATCTTCCTTTTTTAGAGATTTCATGGGAGTCTGCCCCAGAGTCTTGTGTGGAGTGCTGAGAGGCTGAGCACACACTCTGCCATGTAAGGAAGAGGATGTCCATGACCTGAGATACCAGCCATCTATTCACATTTGATTTACACTTCTTTCTTCTCCCCATGTGGTACCTTGGCATTCCTGAGAAGCAGCTGCTTAGAGACATCTTCCTAAGCATCACCACCACCACCCACACCAATGCCAGCTTGTGTTGAAGTTAACTTGAGCTGGAGGACTGACAGTCTTTGTGTTCACTGTAGTTATGACCCCCACTAACTTGTTCAGCCCACACTATTTGGATCAGTCCAAGGCACAGCTAACCTTACATCTGCTTCTCAACCTGGACTGACATTTTGAAATCCGTCTGTGTTATTCATAAAAATGACAACGCAAGAAATATAATCTTTTACCCACTGAAAACTCAAAGTTAAAAGCTATCACAGCTGCTGCAGAGGCTTCACCAAAAGCCGTATCAGCAGTTTCTGTTTTAAAAACATTTTTTTTTTACTCAGTCACACTGATGCAGCTGCAGATTTCGGCAGAGCCTTCTCTGTGGCTGATTTGCCATTTTCTCACACTTTCCTTTAAAAAACCATCTAGGGCTTTCAACACCTCAAGACTTAGTTTATGAAACTCTGAAAGTGAAGGTTAAATATATCACAGCATCTGGCAAAGTTCTATCACAGCCAAGGTCAAGTATTTTGCTTTTTTAGATGGAGGAAAGTCTTTGTTCTCCTAGTGCATTCTGAATGCCAGCTGAAAGCACTGAAAGTTACCTAAAACTTGCAGTCTCAGTAACACACTGTGAGTGCCTTGGTGCTACTGGGTGCTGCCTGATTATTTTGAGTTGGTTTGCTGAAGGCAGAGGCAAGGCTTCCAAACCTCCTGTGGTCATGAAGGCAGCCACGAGGTGGCAGTTTTCATAAACAGGTAGGAGCTAGTAGGTTTCACAAATGCCATCACCAGACAGCATATTGCGGGAGGTAAAAACTTTTACTACAGTTTGTACTGCTTCCCTAGGGTTCTTTCCTCTCTCTAGGCTGTCACCTCCATTCCTCCTGAGAGCCACCTGATTCAACTCCTCCCATTCAAGGTCCAGGATCCTCCAGAAGAACAACAACTATGCAGTAGTTATTCAAGATGTGGAAAATTAAATGATTTTGAGTCACGAGCATGGTGGTAAAAGGGTGTTGCTTGCTGATTTGAGGCATTTTTTAACTGCCCAGGATGGACAAGAATAGGTGGGCAGGCTGACATGTGTGAGGCTTTACAAGGGCTTTTGCAGCAGAACAGGGAGGGCTATTTCCATGCTCTGAGAACTGTGACAGTCCCCACGGCAAGATTTTGAGAAAAACTTGAGGAATAGTGAAGAAAATAACCTGACAGAACTCTCAATGATGCAATAGGAAAAAAGAAGGGAACACGTAATCAGCTTACAGATTTTGTTTTCCTTTTATTTTTCACATATTTTTCTGCTCTTTTCTTGGTTGTTGTCTTCGTCAAGCGTTCTTCCCACACATCTCAGAAACAAATGGATGAATTAGAAGGATATTAATTTCCACCTGCCCTTGATAGCAAAGAAGAGCCATGTATTTTCTAAGGTAGAAGACACAAAGACTGATTATCTACCACCTCTGCCTGACATCCTGGCTTCTACATCCGTGTATGAAAAGATAGCATCTCCTCTTTATTCAGTTCAGTCAGCATGTCTACTAGTGAATGTGGTAGGATGAAAGTAATTTTGTGGGGTTTGTGCAATTCAGTGCATGTAATATAACAACAAAATAAATAAACAAAAATACAGTTTAAAAAATCATCTATAGTGACAAGACACCAATGACAGTATACTGTCTCTTCATTATTACAGCACATATCTGAAGCAGTAATAAAAAGTGATCTGAACAAAGTAAAAAGAAAATTGGTGAATTAGTTGTTATATGGTGCATTTTCTTCCCTCTGGTGCCTCAGCTTCATTTCTGTTAAGCTGGATAGATCTAGTCATTTGTATTAGGGTATCTCTGACACCGTTCTTACTGTAAGGGTTTTCCCAGAGCAGAATCTCGTCTAATATAAGACTGTGAGAACATAAGAACGTCAATGCTAAGTCAGATCAAAGGTCCACTTAGTCAATATCAAGTAACAGCAAACAGTGGACGTCTAAAGGAGAGAGAAAACATGTAGTGATGCTTCTGCAAAATAATCTTCCAATCTCCAGCAACTTGTGGCTCAGAGCTAGACAAGGCATTTAGTCTTTGATGAGTTTATGCTATTTGAATTTTTCCAGCCTTTCTCTGAATTCATGCCCAGTTTTAGTACCAAAAATCTCTTTTGATATAGAATTCTTTTGCTTAACAACACTGTGTAGAGAACCATCTCCTTTTTGTTTGTTTATAATCTGCCACCTTCTGATGGCATGGATGCCCCCCCACTCCCTTGCTCTTGCACTGGGAGAAGATAAATCAGTACTTTCTATATTATTTGTCATTTCCTTGGCATTTGGGATTTTTATGTACCTCCACTGTATTTTCCCTCTGTTATCCCCTTTCAGGCTGAAGATGAGAAAAAAATTCAGTAGAGAAAAAAATACATACTCGTACCAGCCTTCTCTGAGCCTTTTCCAATTCCATTATGTCCTTTTTGAGAAGAACTGTGCATAGCGTTCAGGGTACATGTGTACGATGAATTTCTACAATGGTGTTATGTTTTCTCTTTTGTTCTCTTGTGCTTTCCTAGACATTTTTAGCATTGTTTCCACAATTCACCATTGAGATGACATTTTCATAGAACTACCTGTTATAACCCTTTGTTCCTGAGCAGTCACCTCTGAGACCATAATACCATATGTGATATTATCATAGGACTTTTTTTTAATGTACATTGCTTAATGTTCACTTACACTAAATTTCATTTGCTATTTGTATCCAGCCACTCTGTCTTGTAAGATCCTTCTGAACAGTTCTGCCAGCCTGCTACTTATACTTGAAGCATTTAGCATCTGTTATTTCAGAGTAGAATGTGTTGTTTATTACTATTTAGCTCTAAGAATGTATTCAAATTAAATATATACCAGGGGAAACTATAACTACTTTGTCTAGCTTGTATATTCAATAACGCCTGGCTTCCTGTTTCTTGCGGATCTGTGAGAGAGGACGAGAAGTTTTTTCTCTGGAAGAGGCTAGTGAGGTGATGGTGTGTGGGGAATGCAACAGGGACATGAGATGGAGCAGTCTTACGTAAATAATCCATTCTTCTTTCTTCCTTCACCATAAATAAGCTACATCCACTGCCTATTGCTGCAGTGGAAACAAACTGCACTTATGGGTCACTGCATGTGCAACTCAGGGCTCTCTCAGCAGAGATGGACATCATTTGAAGTCAGACAAAATCAGGTATCAAATGCCTCATTCTTGGGGTTGAAATATTTTTAAAGCTACTTTAAATAACAGCCCCTTTTTGTTTCTTGAAAAATAGAGTTTGGAATAAATAAGCAGTGAGTAGGAAAAGTATGGAGGACAATGATCTTACTTTCCACCTGCTAGTTTTTCTTCTCTGCTGGGCTCTGAGCACTATATGGGGCACAAGTGTGTCATAGAGGTTGTACGCGAAGAATTCCCAAGTTCTCTCCCTTGAGTCTTGTATTATCAGAGTAGCATGAGTGCAAGGGGGAAAAAAGGGACACATGATTTTCTTTATTCTGAGCCCTGAGAGCTGTAAATTCCCACATTCACCATGGAAGCGGGCTTTAGTCTGCCACATTTCAGAGAGTACAAGAAGAAGAAAATATGGAAGTTGATTAAAAATTATCAAGAGGCAGAGGTGACCTAGACTTTACTAAAGACATCTTGTATAAGCATAAACTTTTCCCCTCTGGCTTCACAGGGATGATTTAACTGCCAAGATGCAAAGAAAACAGAAGCTAATTACCAAATGAACATTGTCTTAATATGTTAATGAAGCGGTTTTGCTAATAGCGAGAGACCTGAATTTTAATACATTTTAAGAGCTCCTTGATTATGTGTTTGTTAGTTGTTATGATCATTTTAAATTATCTGTGCATGGCTTTATAATGGGTTAAAAACTGTATTAAGCACTGTATTCTAAACAGGCCTTGATGAGGCAGGTGAATAGTGCAAACATTGTCGCTAGGAAATTCACTTCAGAAGACATGTAAACTAGTTAACCTAAAACGTGTCATCAGATCCAACAGTCACACTTAGCAATGTAAGTGATTTTTTAATGTATCTGCCAGCTACTCCTTCAGAAATGTTTGGGTTTTTTCCCCTATTAAAAGAGTATTCCGGGAGACTAAAAGCTATCCTACCGGCTATTACATCATCCTACATTTGGTGATTACAACCAAACTTTATTTTTTAAGTTCATTTATCCACAGATATATATATTTTATTCTTCTCTGTTCAAAGAATATGTAAAATCATCTCTAAACAGGTCTGGAACCAGTACAAATCAAAAGTACTTTCTGCAATGACACCAGAATAAAAATGTGCATACCTACAGGGCACATTTTTATTAGAAGGCTTTTTTGTCCCTTTTTCCATCAATTGTCTTTCAAACTAAGCTGTCATCTTGAAACATTTTTCTTCCTTCTCCAGCTTATTATCAGACAACTGGGAAAGCCTTGAAGGGATCCCAATGGCTGACTAGTGCTCCTATGTAGTTTGTTAAGTAAATGGGATCTGCTGCTCAAGGAATTAGTGCTTGTTATTAGACCCTTGGCTTCAGTTTTTACGATTTCTAGCAGTTAAAGAGAGAAGTTGTCTCCATGAGATAAACCTTGACCCTTGAAAACCCATTTTCAACCAAAATGCTGACAAAAGCTAGTATGGTGTCTGGTGGACAGAGAGGTTGTACCTACTGGAAGGATGTTGGTGTTAACTGGGAGTTGCTTACATACTTATGTTCATTTGGAGTTTTTTACCCTCTTCTTTGCCCCTTTTGTTAAATTAAATGATAGTCAAGGACTGTGTGCCAAAGATACTCTGTGAGTGTGTGTATTCTCCCTTCTCAGGCAGTTAAAGAAGCCAGATCTTAGTTTCCCAAAATCAGACAGTGGTGCTCTGGATAAAAAGGGAGCAGGGACCTGGACACAAATGGCAGTGTTAGACAACCACTATGTGGTTTAGACCTGTCTCTTATTACTTCCATTAACATCAAACAGAAGGCTCATACTTGCAAAGTAAAGGGGGTTTTTGTGATCTGTGTATATTCTACAATACAAAGTTATGAGGCAGAGCCTTCCTCATTTCACTGTTGGCAAATGTCCCTTCCTCATTCAAACTCTGACAGTGCCTGGAAGGCTGGGCCATTGTAGCATTTGGGCTATCGTATAGCACTAGGCCCTGGCAATGCCTGATTAATGAGCCAGTGCTCCCTAACCCCTTGCACTTGGGTACTCAACAATTTAATTCCTCCAGATCAAGCCCATGCAGAGGTAGAGAAAGACAGGATCTTAAGGTCATCCCAGGGAACTGAGACCATCCGAACCTGTAGCCATAACACCCTTCTTAGGAAACCAGCTAGAAGATACTTGAATACAACGTACATGGCTTTGACTGTTTGTAAAATTAAATATATGGATCCTGTGAGCTAAATAATATAGGGTGCTACTGCTGATTTTATTATACACATTTTCTCATATAATTTGGAAACTATAACCTTTCTATTTCTTGCACCTTTGTGCCAATTTGTCAGAGCAAAGGGGAAACGCAATCTTATTTAACATAAACAGCCTTTGAAAAAGCCTAATTGCTTGGCTGAGTTTAATTTATTTTTAGGTCATACTGCCCTCTAGGGGATTAGGCAGATAGCGAGGGATGTTTGCATAATGAGAACGTTTTTTAATTCGCAGAAAATGGCATCCCTTCCTTTGTACTAAAGTAAAATATAATAACCCATGTATAGAGCTCATAATTTAGCATTTTAAGTGTAATTTGCATTCATTTACTTAGGAAGTATCTTTCATAATTAGCATTGTGTCTCTGCCTTCTGCACGCAGGGCTGACTTCACATGCACAGACTATTCTTTTTTTTTACACTAGGGAGCTACAGGGTCCAGTCAGTACAGTTAAATCAGGGGAACTTTCCCATTGATTTCAGGTGATATTGCACGAGAATTACAAGAAAGTATATACGCTTAAATATTCTGTGTGGAGAACATGTATATGTACATCAAACTTAACCTCACATTCAATGTTTTTTGGAAAAAAAAAACCTATTTAAAATGGAGAAAACAGCATCAAACTCACCTCACCACATCAGCAGTTATGAGTGCTTTTTGATGGAATATAGAGTTGAAAGAGGGAAAATAATCAAAAAAAATTTGGAAAAGAGAAAGAAAATGGTTAAGAAGATAAGGTCTTTAGGTGAGCTGAGAAACCTGCAGGTCAACACTTGCTAAGGAAGCAGGGCAGCCTCCTGCAAAGGGCTAAAACATCAGTATTCTAGTTGCCTAATTATTTCCAGAAATCAGAATCTTGGACCCTTCTGTGTCTCTTATTGATGTGATGATCTTGTCACTGACATCTCATTACATTTTATTTCCAAAATTCAGGGACGAGGCAATAGCAGCATAATCTTGGTCCAACAGATCGAATTAAAAAACAAGGCAGGGAACTGGGGATACCTCATTAGGTCATCATTGCATTTTGTGCTTTGATAGCTAGCCACAAATTTGCTTCGCTCCTGGGCTTTTTTTCTTGAAGACAGAGCATTTCCTTTTTTATGGAAAGAGGATCTAGATTCAGCAGCTCACAAACCCCTGATCTGGGATGCGTTGAAGACTAATCCTTCCTCTATGTTTTCACTTGGTTGTGAGAGTCTTACCTAATGCTGTCCTCACCCTGCTTGTTAGCATTTCAAGGCAGATACTGTGGGAAGTTTTCACTTGGCCCTGACTAATTTTATTTTTTTTTTTGATGAGTGAGTGATCTGAGCACTGCAACATACCTCCAGTTTCTTGTTTGATACTCTCCCTGAAGTGCAGTAGCCATCTCCTGCGACCACCTGCAATTACAAACAAATCAGTCTGTTCTGGCCTCTTCCCAGCATCACACTGGGCTTTTATGAGATTTGAAAGCTGTCAGCTTTGCATGATCAGGCTTCTAAAATCAATCTTAGCATATATAATACTGTTCCATGTTAACAGTTCATGAGATATTCAACTACCCATCCCCTGGCTTCACTCAGCCACGCTTCCATCCCCACATTTAAAGTCTGTACGCGCTTTATAGAAGCTCTCTCTTACATGCTTCCTTGCATGGCCAAAGCACTGGGGTATCATTTTGCAGTGGTTTTTTATTTGATCGGGACAGTCTTATCATAAGATTTGCTTTATTCAGGCTTGTACAATCTGTATTCTAGTCCATGGCAGGCCAACGGTTTCTACTTCCACTTCTGATGGCCTAGCTGTGTTTATTGAAATTAAACCAAATAGATTTTAGGTATTTCTAAGCAGTCAAGGATGACTCAATGCATTCAACTTGTTTACTGTAGTTTTTTCCCCCCCCTTTTTGGCCTATAAGGGAAGTTCTGTCAGCATATTGCCATATATTTAGACAGCTCCTACCTCCACGTGGAGCCCTCCTCCTGCTGAGGGGCTTAGATACTATTGTGCTATAGATAAATACTGATATCCCTACATATTGAACAGGAGAAGTTGTTTTCCACATGAGCAATACTTAAGAGAATCTGGAGAAAGATGGACTTACTTATTTCCATTATTCTTTCCATCATCTGGTTTCTGATAGCAAAAGGTATTTTCCTTGATGTTAAGGCCTGCTATTCTTTAATCCCCAGGAAAACGATTACTATCATTTAAGAAAATGATATTCTTTCTAATTAAGCTGTTTTCAGACAATTAAATTGCTTCCTGATTTTCATAATTGTCTCATTGCTAAGATCTACTTCCTTCCTGATTAGCAAGGTGGAAAAACCCCAACACTTTTACTCTGTACTATATTTAGCAGTTAAGAAAGAAGTCCTAGCAAATATTCTGAGTCAGACTCCTCTGACATAAGGCATACATGACTTGCCCTTTATATGTTGTTCTGGCTTCACAAAGTGAGATCCAATAGCCAAAGGCACTCAGGAAGATGACCAGAAAAGTAAGAAGAAACCTGTTAGGTGTAGCCCTATGAGCTAGTAAGCACAGGAGGCACACTGCTCTGGGAGGCTTGGGTGAATTTCTCCATCATCTTCAGCTTTTACGAGGAGAAGACTGTGGGTTACCAACCAGCCCCGGTGAGTGGGCTGCAGATGTGCTGTCCAGACTGCCCCTCACTGCAGTGCAACAGAGGATCAGGTTGAGGGACATATTTGAAGTATACTAGTGCCTTAGCACTCCCTCACAGTTACGCAAAATCTTGCTGTCAGTGGCTGCATTTCTTGTGCCACTTCAGCCTGTTCACCTGCACATTATCTACCCCTGCAGTGTCCACAGTCTGAGACTCCAGATCTCCCAAGAGCTGTACATAGCTGCCTCATGACAATGCAGTCATTTTATCCCTTTGCCTGTGTATGTTCTCTTCTTCTTTCTCTCTTTCATTTGCCTTCTCTCCCCTCTTGAGTTCCTTATTTTTACAGTAGGGCATAAGCTGTTCATGTAAGAAGTCTAATGCTTGTTATAATGTACAAGTGTCTTAGGGCATTAGGAGTTAGGATCTGGGGGATATAATGTGGGTTTTGGCTTGAGAAAGGTGTACAGTGGAAGCCTTGTTGATCTTTCCACATTTATAGCATGGTTACCTGACAATTTATGGAGGCTTTTCCAAATGACCCAGAGGGTAAAAATTCTTAAATTGGGGTTTGGAGGAAAATGTGTGGATGGGGAGTCACTGTAACAAAAGCTATGTTCCTAATTTGGCATGCATACGCTGTCAAGGGCTTGTTCTGAGAAATAAAGATAGTACATTAGTCAAAGACTATGGACTACAAGATGTGTAAATGTGAAGGTGAGACAATATATGATATGTATGTATCAATGTCAGCTGATTAAATGAATCATGTTAGATCCTCAGCTGGACATATAGTTCCTACAGCTATGGTGCTGAACACCATATGAAGACCTGGCTCATGATGTTTTTAAAGGTAGGGCTAAGGACTGAAGGGACCTTTCTGTCACAGCTAGCCACGGGAGTGAGAAATTATTTTATAGCAAGGCAAGTCTGCCTTTGAAAATGCAGAATTCAACAGCTCTCATGATTTTCACAGGACTACCACTGTAACAGTTTCTATAGCCCAGTTCTTAAAGTCAAATGATGAAGTGACAACACATTCAAGTATGTGCCAATTTAGTTCTCACTGAGCCTAACAAACTCTTTTGAAAGGAGAAAATAGATCCAAAGTCATTTAAAATATAATAAAATTGTCTTCAAGAAGTAACAGGGGAGCAAATAAAAAGACTATGCCTTTCTTTTTTAATCTCATAATTCTTTATGCTGACCTCACTATTTGTGAGATCTGACTCATTGATTTATAAAACTTGTGTGACATGGTCTTGAGAATGTAGCATTGACTCATAGGCATAAACACATTAATATAGCCAGAAATATTCCTTCATTAGACACATTCATATTCATGGGAGTGATATATATCTCCTATAGTCTCCTTCCTTTGATATTCCCAGCCAAAAGAAATAAGTCCTGATAGCAAATGATTTTGCTTTTTTGATATGAGCTCTTTTTTTGCAACATCAAATGCCATTATAGTTAACTGCCTCGTTTGTCTTTCAAATTGTTCATGATAACTGATTTTAAATAAAGTTAATTTCTTTACTGATGATTTTGTGAGAGGAAAGGTAATGGCTCTCAAAGGTGAGGAAGGCAGTTGTGGCACAGCCAGAATCAAAAGAAACACAAATGGCGGAGCAATATTTGAGAAGCAGCAGTTCTGAGGGATACTGCAGTATGAAAATGAGAGATAGATGCAACCAGTTAGTCCATATGTTTCCTCCGGAAGTCAAGCCTCTACAGTCAGTCTCATTTTAGTTGTTCTCGGGAATGCTGACATTCCCAACTTTTTGCCTTTTTCACTTTGCCCTTTAACAGTCTGTCTCAGAGGGTGATAATGAAGCACAAATAAGTTTTGTCTGTGGAAAAGAATCCTGTAGAAAATACCATATGTGGGAAGCTATTCTTCCTAACACCTGCATGCCCTCTCTGAACCAAGGGCTGAGCTAGCAGCAGTATGTTATGAGTGATGCACAGATGATCAGTAGGCTCTTTGCTTGGCATCTCTTTTTCCTGATGCTGCCATTTTAAAGAAATATTTTTATAGCCTCTATTTGATTTTCTAACAGATTCCTCCCTCTGTATGAATCCTCCTTCCTGCCTCCCACAGAATGTGGCCAGCTGGTTAATGCTAAATTTAAACAAGGATGTGCTACTTCTAACTTTCTGTTTCGTCTACACGATATTACTAGCTCAACTCAGCTAGCATGAGGTGCTTCTGTTTTGAATTGCACAGGGACTTTAAGGCCAGATGAAGGTCAATGAAGGCTATTGCATAGGTAGATAAAGTTGACAAGGAGTGCTCTGACTGGTTTTCCACAGGAAAGTGCTGATTCAGTGGAACTGGGATACTTGAGGGGCATATGTGAATTCTACTCAATAAGTGGGAACATGATGGGAACCTAAAATTTGTTGCTCAGTGGAGAGTTGCAGAGCTGCTCCATGAACAGTGGCAAACAACCCAGTTCTACATCAGTGCTGTAATACTGCCATGCTGATATGCCACAAAACACCCAGCATGTCCTGTGAAATGGAAATCCTCCTTCCTAGTCAGTTTTAATTACAAACAGAGTACCAAGTTTAAATAACAAATAAAATATGGCATCAACAGAGAAGCTTCTCTTTGCATCTCTGAAATTCACACAGCATTGAAGAGCTCAAACTTCAAGGGGAAAACAGCAGGTAGCTTAACTCCCAAGATCTCTCCCCTGCTGTTGTTATCATTGACAAAACAGGCAGTGTTGTAAGTGCAGAGTGCAATGGACAATTCATGCACTTACCATATCTTGCACTCTAGCTACAGGCGTGTGATTTTCTGAAGAAATGATGACAGGATCAAACATATTCTGGCAGATGCTTACAAAATTAGAGCCCCTTTCACTCAGTAAATGACCATAAAAATGCTTTGAAGATGACAATAAAAAGTTATTTAATCATGTTCAAAACAGAAGCACCTGCCAAGTCAATATATCATTTTTTCCATGATTGGCTGGTACAGTGACAATAGCAAAAAATGCAAAGTGAGGCTGTTAGGAGGAGGTACAGGCTTGATTCTATAGTAGGCATAGCCTGATGGTGGAGAGCAAGAGAGGAAGAAAGAAAAAGCAACAGTCTCACATATGCATTTCCTCAGCCTCCTAACTTTTCAGCTCTTTTTTCCAACTGTTACAAGGTGCCCTTGGAAAGATGTCTGAAGATGTCCTGAGCAGCCTCCATTTTCTATGAAGTCAATGCCAGAGGGAGAAAGGACAGTGATTAAAAGGAGACCTAAGACAACCTGGATGTTCTTCATGCTTCTATAGCAGAGGGGGGAAGGTTTTGGGGAGCGAGCTAGAGATCTGGCCTTTTGGCAGCATTATTGCCCTAAGATGTCTGCAAAGTGGTAGATGGGTGTTGCTAGAAACAGAGACATAGAGGGTGTCATGTGTATGTGGGCACAGATTTACCAAAAATCCCAGAAGAGATGATTGCTGCCATTAGGCGTGTGGACTGTGGAGCTACACCATGCAACGGAGAAGAGGTCATGCTGTTGTTCAGCCCCACTGTTATCCTCATAGCTGCATATATTCCAAACTCTGAAACTTTTCTAGACATTTACCTGTGAGCTGGCACATGCAAACATAGCATTGAAGAGCTTTCGAGCTATATGGTATAGTTCAAAACCATCTTCATGATTCTGATTGGCAGGGCTCTTCAATGGTCAGCTGAAATTAAAGTAGCCCAAGACTGCTGATAATTTGCATGCATTAATGACAGAGATCATTCTAGCACCTGAAGTCCACCAGGATAGCAAATTTAGATGTGCAGGTTTTAATGTCAGAAGGACTTATTCTAATCAAGCACTGTCATCTCTG
The DNA here is from genome assembly GCA_013389865.1 of Piaya cayana. Taxonomy (NCBI): domain Eukaryota; kingdom Metazoa; phylum Chordata; class Aves; order Cuculiformes; family Coccyzidae; genus Piaya; species Piaya cayana. The sequence continues at coordinate 290,678 of WAAB01024218.1, forward strand.
ATACTATAAGAGCCTTGGGGATCCCTGTAATTATTTCTCAGCTCAAGTCAAACATCTATGATTGAACTAGGAAATTTTTATTTGAATATGCCATTAAAAATTTTCCATTGGGGAATTTGCCACCAAGTTGTGGTGAAAATGGCTAATTACTCTCACTGATTAGGAATGAGGTCAGATTTTGAACCAGAAATTATCTAACTGTTGGACCTCATTAAACTTTCCAGCTAAACTGAAGAGCCTTTTATGACCAAATTTATGTTTACTGTGTGAGTGCTTTAACTTACATTGCTTCTTCAGTCTCTTTGATAAGCTAGGGTAGACAGGACACCTACCCTTGTCTTCAATCCACAGGTCAAATGCCAGGATTTCACCTTTCCTGCAACTTTTGCATGGTGTCTTTGAATACTTCAACATCTTAAAATACACCAGAACAGAACTTCTGTAGTGTCTTCAACTTTCAGTGCACTCAAATTCAACTTTCAGCTGCCAAAGACACATTTGAAACTTAAGTATTCAAAATGAAAAACGATAATAAACTCTAGGTTACTTTGAAGTACAAAATAAAAATCAGTTTTCATTAGCCAAATTTGAATATATGAAGGTTAAAGTAATCACAAACATACACATTGGTACTGTGAAAATTGGTTAGCTAACTAGGTCTGGTTACTCACTGGTAAAATTAGTTCCTCAAAACTGTTCTGTTAGACATGAATGAAGACAATGGAGTGCTACATTGCTAGCTTAAAAAGAAAAGAAGAGGAAGGGAAGAGTTTTAACACAATCACCAGAGTAGAAGGCAGATAAACTAGGCACTTGTGTTGATGAAAGTAGAACTTCTACAATGAAGACACAAATTAAAAAATCAGCATCACCCTGAGGATGCAATGGAAGGAAAGGGAGGACATGAGTAGAAACAGTCATATGTGTCCTGTAACTAGGTGTGCAAATAGCAAAGAAGGATGTTTGCCAACATGTTGCTCTCTGAAAGCAACTTGTAAGTGGAAGAGATCAGGAAGAGCCCCTATCCAGTGGCCAGCTAGCAGCAGCAGATGCTTTTTCTGAAGTGTGATGGAAAAGCAACCATCGTGGATGGTACTGTATTTTGTAGAGAGCAGATGTGTCCAATTAGGAGCTCTACATGAATGCACACAAACAACAAAAAAAGACAAATGAGCGGCTTCCTGAAAAGTGCTGCAGTAGCTATTGGGCACCTTTCCATCCCAGACTGAGACCTTTTCAGGGAAGTTTACTTTGTCTGACAGTGTTGGAGACTCATATACATATGAGACAGGTGTAGAAGATATCCAAGACAGGACAAAAAACTTGAAGAATGGGTATAGAAAGACAACAGTAGTAGAAAAAAGAAGTAAAAGACTCTGTATAGGTTTTATGAAAATGACAGTTAACACGAATAGTCAGTAATCTGAGCAGAAATACAAGAGATGGCAGTGATCTTCAGTCTCTTTCAACAATATTCATATATGGAGAAATATCAGTAGTAGGTTTTCTTCCCAATTGTCCTTCTATCACAGCTAAAGAAAAACATGATTTACTTATATTCGTGTAAAATGCATTGGGTAAGGGATACAAACACACTAATGCAGAATCAATATACTGAAATTCAACTATATAATTCATATTAAATTACATAAAACAATCTATTTCATTAAAATAATGATTTTTTTTCTCTCCAGATCAATAATGTCTATATATTTTTAAATAGCCACATTTATGATTTAGTAAAATCATGATTAGTGTTTGATATCATGCCATTAACTTAGTATCAAATCTCCCATCCACTCACAATGGAGAAACAAGGGAGTATTCCCAGCGTACAAAACTAGAAAATTTCTGCCAATGAATGCCGCAAAGTAAAATACTATGGCTGTTGGGAATGTCAAGAGATAATTTTTGTCTCTAGGAACACTATGAACCAGTGAGCAGGATTGTCTGGCATGCAAGATGCCCTGAGGATTTTGGCTGACTGCTCAAAAGCAGCATGGGCATCCCATGGAAACATACTCTCTGGACTCCAGACCTGCTGAGATTTACTCTTTCCATTGTTGTCTATACCTTTCCCCTGTTTCTTTGTTTCTTTTCTCTACTAAAGTATTCCTTATCCAGAGGCAAATTCTGCCAGTTTCTGAAGACAATATCTAACTCCCAGGTATAAGAATTAGATAAAGCAACTTCTCCGACAAGGGCAACTCTGCATCCACTACCTCTTTTCCCACAGGAAATTCTTTTTTAAGTAAGATGGGTTAGAAACCTCTTGGAAGTTCCATGAGATGCCTGGGGTCCTTCTGTCATTGCTGATCCTGGTGGCACTTGACTCTTGGTCTGATATTTTTATGTCAAGTAGATGAAGTGAAGTCTTTGCTTTACAATTCTTCAGTCATGGCATGAATTCTGGATAGGGTGCACTATGTGATGCCCAATGAGTATGAGTCTAGATCAGTGATCAAGGGTTGGAAGCACCAGATGAGGAAAAGGAAAATGCGATCTCTAGGCTTTGATGCTATTTAAAAGGCTCAGAAACTGCTATTCCTTGTATCCTAGCTGTTTCCATTTTCTCAAGAAGCAGTACTTATCAGTCATTTGAGTCCAGTAAGACACTACCTTCATCAATGAACTGTGGCTTATGAAGGGCACTGAGTAAAGGGAGAGCCAGGTTTGTGTTCCTCCACAGAATACCACTGGTTTCTGAAAGCAAAGTGAGGTCACTGTCCCCTCCAGCATCAACTGAGCTCTGATCAAGGTTGAAGGCTTATTCCTTTTGAGTGCTATGAGGTAGGAAGGGCTGAGGAATCCAATAAGTTTTCACAAACCTGACTTGCATTTAGCAGCATAGTACAGATGGGTTATTAACCTAGGCGTACCTACTGTATGGCTGTCAGGACCCTTTCCTAAATCAGTGGGAAGAGAATTTATTTAGATGCATGACATAGTTCTTCTTAGGAGGTGATGTTTTTTAGTTGCAATTTAAAAAATGTATTATCTGAAGACTAACAATGGACATGCATTGGGGTACGCTCAACTATTTCATAAATTATTGCAACATCTTGATCATATACTCTTTCAGATGCACTATTTTTCATCTTTTGGAGGCAGACTAGCGATTTGTTTTAATACCCTAGTTCTGAGTTAACAGATGCTCCTAGGGGCTCCCACTGAAAAAGGGCTGGGCCTTTGCAAAGTCAATAGTTTATTTATTGACTAAGAATAAAGCACCCAGGAAGATGTTTGAAGATGTTTGAAGATGTTAGCAATGCTTTTCTGAAGATGGCATGTTTATTCATTAGGTTCAGTGAAATTGCAGGCCTGTTTGCAGGGTGAAAGTAATAGTGAAACCTGGTGGGGCAGAAGAAAGGGAGAAAAGGCAGAGAAGGTATGTGCACTCACATCTCTGAGAGGGAGAAAAAACCCCAAACCCAAATGAAACCAACAACTGAGATGATCTCATGGCTTATTAAAAAAACCAAGCCAAAGTAAAAGGAAATACACCAAAAGGCAGTAGATTTCTTTTGCCTCAAAGCTATTATCAATGACATTTATTAAGATGCATCTCCTAAATATGGCTTAACCACTGGTAAGGTTAACAAATTAATTTTCCTTACTAAATACACTTAAAGTTTAGGTGGATTTATTTCTACCTGGAGTAATATTTTCATTCCTACTGTATCTTTTTCACAATACTTTTTTCTTTTTACTGTAAACCTCCACGGTCTATTGAATTGACTCACTATTTAATGCATTCTTCTTTCTACTTGGATGTATCAAGTTAAATGTGTCTCTTTTCTCAGTTCGTGAATGTGATTCTCCCATCCTTCCTGCACCCCTGTTGTGATTACCTTCCCTTAGTCTGCAAGGGCAGGACTTCAGCCTTTGTTGGCACCCAAGGATCACACATTTTCTGTTCGCTGGGTTTGGTAAAAAGCAATGTTCACCAGCAGCACATTTTGCATCATGAAACTCCCATGGAGGGGGGAGGGAGGGACAATTGCAGCTAATTCCCGAAGGGAATCACTGTAGCCTGGGCCCGGGAAGGGGCACCCTTTGTCATCACCTGTACAGCCAGTAACTGATAAAAGCGGTAATATAATGAAGACGACCTGTTTTACAGATGCTTCCTATGGCCATATGTGGGCTCCAGGACAGGAGAGCAGCCCAGGTAACCAAGGAGCCGAGGAGGGAGCCTTCTGGGTGGGATGCTGCCAAATCATCGGGAAACTGAGGGAAGGTGGATTTGGGCTGAGGAAGAAGGGTCTTCTCCTGTTGTCTTTGTTTCTGTTTCTAATGACTGTGTCACACTGTTTCCACGGCTTATCCCGATGCATAGCTGGGTTGCAAAGAGTTAAAACGGAGAGCAGCATGTGTAGTTTTAAAATTACATGCGATAGTCCATTGCTTGAAGTCCGGGTCCCTTCTCCCCCCATCTCTCCCCAGTTTCCAGCAATCATTTATTATGAAGGCGTTTTATGATACAAATTTGATAATCTCCCATACACATTGGCACTGTTCTAATTTGTGTTGTAAGCCCATAAAATTCAAGCCCTTTGTTTTCATGAAGGCCACAAGGTTTTAAAAGATACTATTGTACCGCCTAAAACCCATAAAATTGTCACTAGGGACTGATTAAACAGTCCTGAATTGAAACAGTGCGGATTTTGTCTAGGTCCTTTTCATGCGAGACAATGCTCTTTTCAACCCCCAAGACAAAAGGAGGTTTAAGGAGCGATTCTCTGAGAGATTCTTCTAAGATAACCCCATCCATATGGGAGACAAGGTGGCCAGCAGCTGAGACTGGAGACTGAAAAAAAAAAAAGGAAAAGAAGATTTCGGATGGCAAGAGGAAAAATAAAATAAAGGGAAGGGAGAGGAAAGATAACGACAGGGGAAAAAAAAAAAAAGGAAGAAAAAAAAAAGATACAAAACAGGTGACACAGAGGCTATATTCCCTCGGGTCCTCCCCGCACATCCCAGAAGCCCGGTCTGCATCTCTCCCTTGGCACACGGCCCCTGCCCAAGCCAGGAAGGGGCTGCAGGTGGGAGGACAGGTGTCACTCCAGCCTCCCTGACCTGCCCTGCCTGCAGCTGGATCGGATCCTCCTGAGGTCAGAGGCGACACGGCAGAGGGGACACAGCCCTGGGGCGGGCAGGGCTGGGAGCGGGGCGAGGCTCCTCCTGCCCAGCCTCACGGGCGGCTCCTGGCAATCCCGGGGCTCCTTGGCGCACCTGGGCAGAAGTAACTCTCTTCCAGAAATCAGTAATTTAAAAAATAGTAACAAAATAACCCCCAAACAGCTTCTGCGGCTCCCTTGACATCGTTTTCCCGGAGGGCGGGTTGGTGCGTCGATCCCCGTGGGGTCTTCGCTCCCAGATATTCCCCACGCGGCTCCCGTCGGAAGGATGGAGGCATTCGGTCTAGTCTGTATTTCGAAGAGACTTGCGGGTTTGCTTGGGAGGGGGTTTCCCCATCGGCGGACTCAAGGGCACTTACACTTTCCTCTTTATAATAATAGAATCAATAGTTCATCAAAGCGTTTCAAAACAGAGGGCTTTTTTTTTTTTCTCTCTCGGCTAACGTTCCCCAGTCGATCTTTGGATCAGATACAGACTAAAGGGAAGGTTGGCTTGATCTTGGGGGTGGCCTTAGCCACGGGCGGCTGGGCGGGCGCGGGGATCCTGCGCAGCAGCCCCGGGGCATCGCCGCCCAAAACGAAAATTCAGCAAAGCGCCGTGGGCGGGGGGCTCTGGGCTCACTCTTTTCGTAGGAAACATCACCAGGTTTACAGGGGGGTGCTCGCAGCAGACTTTATTCGCCCGTTTACAGGCGCACGTGGGTAAAATAAGCGAACTTGAAAGTGAAATTCCGCTGGCGCGGACAAGAGGAAGGATTTCTGCTTTTATGGCACGGGAGGTAATCATAAAAAAAAAAAAAAAAAAAAAAAAAAAACAAAATAACNAGCCTCGATCGTCAAAAATACACTGCCCCGCCGGGAAAAAAACGTCAAAAAATCATTTTATTAGTCACCGAAAGATTCGTTTAAAAATAAACTAGGTCGCTAGGATTCTTCTTCTTTTTTTTTTTCTTTTCTTTTCTTTTTTTTTAAACAATAAACGTCTCGGAAAGAAGCAGGAGGAGCAGGGATTTTACAAAAGTGGAGCCGCACCCGGCATCGTCGCCTCCGGGCGAGGCGGGCGGGGAAGCTTCTGCCGCTGCTCCGGGAGCCCGGGGCTGGGTGGTGCCGCCCCGCCCGCGGGATGAGTCCGGCCCCGGAGGGCGAAGCGCCGCGGTCACCATCCCCAGGACACGCCGGCGGGGTGCGGTAAGTGCCGGTAAGCGGGGAAGAGGCCGAGGGCGGAGGCGGGCTGGCAGGCCCGGTAGCCCTGCAGGGCGAGGGCGGCCTGCGCGCTGCAGCCCGCCAGGGCGCAGCCCAGCTTGGGGCGGGCGGCGGGCGGCGGGGACGCGGCCGGGCAGCGGCGACAGGGCTCCCCGTCCCGCACCAGCACCGGCACCGCCACCCGGCGCAGCAGGGAGGGCGGGAGCGGCGGGGAGCCGCCGCCGGGGCCCTCGCACCGCGCCCGTTTCATCTTGTAGCGGTGGTTTTGGAACCAGATCTTCACCTGCGTCGGCGTGAGGCTGAGCAGCCGCGCCAGCTGCTCCCGCTCCGGCGCCGAGAGGTATCGCTGCTGCCGGAACCGCCGCTCCAGCTCCAGCGTCTGCGCCTTGGAGAACAGCACCCGCCGCTTCTTTTTCTTCTCCTCGGCCTCCGAACCGCGGGCGGGGAGCGACCTTTGGGTGGAGTCGGGCAGGCTCAGCTCCGGGCCGCTCTCGTCGGAAGCTGCGGACAGCGAGGGGGTTAGAGAGAGGGGGCGGCCGTCGAGGGCCGAAACGCCTCCCGCAGGGACGGCCCCGGCTGTTTACCGGGCCGAAGCGATCCCGACGGTCAGCGAGAGATGCACGCTAAGCCCCTAACACATTAACCGGGACGGAGCGGCTCTTCCCTCGGCGGGGGAGAGGCTTTGCCCCGCGTCAACCCCGCTCGGGCACGGGCGCTTCGCCGCGCACGGCCCAGGACTTGCAGGCTGGTAGCGTTTGTGCTCCCTCGGTGCTAAAACGCCATCCCCTCGTTACTGTTTTTCTCCAGCCCCTCGATTACCTTAATATTTAACCTAAAGCCGCGGGCCTCCCCGCATCCACCCGAAGGCCGGTGCGCCCCGTGCGCGCTCAGTTAAACGTTAAACGCCGCGTGTCTGCGGCACGATCTGTGCCCGTGGGGTGAGACCGAGGTGGCGCACGGCGGGTTTTGAGCCGCTGCCCGGTCCCCGCGATGCCAAGTGTGTGGATGGAGGTGGGAGGCGAGGCAAGGGGAGAGCTTCGCCTTCCCCTGCGGGGTGTGGGGCGACCCGCAGCCCCTCCAGCACGAAAAGGCAGCGTCTGATGAGACAGGGAAATGGAAAAGGGGAGGGTGGGAGAGGGAGAAAGAAGCCGGGAGGCGACCTTAAAAGATAAGTGCAAAGAGACGGGCAGGCACAGCCTGAGATTTTGCTTTCTGCCGTCGCAGGGAACATGCACAGACCTACAAAAAAATTATATATTTTCTCTCTTAAGCTCGTGGCCGGGATGTTCCTGCTGGTTCATTGTCGCAATTCCTTAATATTCTACAAAATTCCCAGTCTGGATCCCCCCGATCCTGTAAGCTACGCACTCTCGCGATTCGATTCTTCGCATCTTCCCCAAAGGCAGAGGGGGAGCAAATAAAAAATAGCGGCGCGGAGATGACGAATTCCTGTCCGTTTCATACTCACAGGGATAGTGGTTTCTCTCTGTTTCTATCCACCCTCGGTAGGGCGAGCCGACGTAGTTCTCCGCTGTGTGGTGATGGTCAGAGGCTTGCTTTATGCTGTTGGCATCCTGCTCTGGTAAATCCAAAATGCTCCTCACTGTAAAACTGATCCTGCCAGATGTGGCCATGGTAGGTTGTGCACACTTCCCCCCCAAAATATCGCCTCGAACCCTCTCCCTTCAGAACTGCGAGGAAAGGACTGCGCTCTGTCACTGGGGTGCCTCCCGGCTCAAGAGAACCTTCCCTTCCATCGCCGCCTAACCCCAAATATTAGTGTCGTTTACAGAGGTGTCCTGTTTATATAAACAGTCCTCCCCACTGCAAACACTGCCTGCTTTCAAACCGTCCCTGTCTATAGGATGCTAAGTACCTGAATTAGTCAAGTGCTAAAGCCCTAATGGGAGTAGGTGTAAGCCCCCCCTCCCGCCACCCCCTGAGAGAATAACCCGTTACCTCCCAAAGGCAGCAGGAAACAGTCTTCATCATTACATATTCTGTCTGATTAGCCAAAAGTGGGGACAGATAATGGTAATTGTTAGCAGTGAATAACATCTTGGGTGGCATGTGGATGACCAACAACCACCCCCCTCCATCCGCCACCAAAGCCACCAGCGTCCCTTCTATCCGCAGACAAAGTGAATCCTCCCAGGACATCCGCAGAGCCTGCCGAGAACCCCCTCCCTGCTTTTCCCTCTTTATTCCACCCCGCTCCCCCCCTTTAAACCTGGAAGAAATTTAAGTCGTTATTTGTTTTATTTCCCCGAGCTGCTACCCCCAGTTCTCCCGCTTGTCTTTGGCAGGTTTCTTACCCTCACCAGGGACTTTTTCACACTGAGCTCTCGGTGGGGAAGGACGGCGGGTGTGTGCTTTGAGAGGATGGGATCTGCGGGGGCTTTCTTTGGCTCTCCTAGGCATGGTAGATGGAATACACACCTTTTTCTCGGGAAGGGCGGTAGCCTGATCTTGGCTGGGGAAACGCGGGAGGCCGGACACACTCTGTTCATATAAGCCGGGAGGAGGGTAGGAGAGATTTTTAGGAACCTTTTACGTTGCACTAGCCCGAGCTACGTGCTTGAGTGAATGAAACGATTCCAGCTGAGAGAGAGGGGGAGGAAAGATCAAACAGAGCGCATTTATTTATCTCCCCGAAAGCGGCGGCACCAACCAGACCCCGTGGCAGCTCCACGGTCCCCTCCACGGGACAAGCGTCTCCTCGCAGCCTTTCACCGTCCCTCCCCGTGATAAAAAAAGCCCCGTCGGGCTTTATCCAATCTCGACGGCCCCAACAGGCGCGATTAGCCTGTTTCACGAGGACCGGGCACCGCGGGTCAAGCCCAGTCGCTCCCACCCGGCTCCCATCTACAAAACCAGTGGAGGGGAGTCCGGCTGGATGGAAGAAAGCCTGGAGGGAAGAACACACCTAACCTTTCCCCAGCAGATCCGCTTTCCCATGCGCGTCGGCCGAAGCGCACACAGCACAGCCCCGTCGGGCAAACGGCGTGAAATTCTGTGATGATGCTCTGAGCGCCTGGAAATAGAAATTCAGATACACGCCGCTCTTGTAGCTGGGCGCTTTGTTGGCTCAAATTTCCCTGTCCAAACAGACATCTCTAAGCTATTGTGTATAGATTATATTTATCCAGCCCTCGTCTCTCCCCCCAGCCCCACTTCCCGGCTGCCGCCGACCCTCCTCGCCCTGCTCTCCTCGCCGCTTCTAGAAGCGGTTACGCTTCACGGGGAAAATGTCAATAGAGCAATAACGGCGAGGGAGAGGCGAGATTAATATCGGCGAGATTTGTGGGCGAGATGAACGGGGACACAAGGCTCCGTTTGGCCAACTTCCCGCATATTTCTTCGGGACTGGACAGGCTGCCTATAAACGATTCCCAGGCCGTGATTACTGCAGCCACCTATCAAGCGTGCCTGGTGACAGCAGTTATCTTCCCCGCTCCAGGCGCAGCCTCCCAGTCGTCCTGGGTGGTCGGATCGAGGGGAGCACAAATACATGCCAACTGCTAGGCCGTGAACAAAAGGGAAATGTAGCCCTATGTCCCGGACCTGTTGGAAGCATTTGTTCCAGTCAAGATTTTGCATTTGTTCAGATCTGGAATAATAGGTGATTGACGCCTTCCCACAATGTGCTTTAACTCTCCGGGATAAATCGGAGCTTGTTCCTTGTTGTCATGGTTTTCAATAGGGTTCAATGGGATTGAACCGCTATCGACTCTGCTTTACGTCTCCGGCAGCCCCGTCCATACAAATTTATTAGTTATGTCTTTTTAAATGAGATTAAATTGAAACGACGTGGTCGTCCTCGGCGGAGCGGCTCCTCCTGCGGTCTCCCTGGCCCCCGTCGTCACCCCCTCCTGTCCCCGTCTGCCCGTGTCACCGCCGGGGCAGCCCCCGGCCGGAGGGAGGTGGGCGCCGTCGTTGTTTTCTGCCCCCGCCAGGTACGGCCGCGCTCACCTGCCTGCCGGGCAGCGCCGCTGCTGCCCCGAGCTCCCGGGCACCCCAAGTAGAAAAGGAGGCCGAGAAGTGCTTATTAATATCTTGACCCCACCGGCAAACATTTGCTGAATACCTAGGCTGGAGCGGGGTTTCGGGGGGGNCCATAAACTTATACAGTATCCGAGGTGGCTCTTAAGAGGAGTTTGCCAAGGGCACTCTAAAGAAAGTGCAAAAACTTTGCAAGGAAAAAAAGTCAGGATGAGAGAAGGAGAGTCTACTTCAGTGACCTTTCTTAGCCTTTTAATCTATTTAACATCTTAAGCCCACACTGATGTGTAGAAATAAGTAAATGCTACTCTTCAAGCCTTAAGAGCTCTTCAGCATCAAATATTTGCACTTACTCTTAGAGTTTTTCTCAAATAGCACAAGACACATTCTCTTTGGACGAGCCGAGCTGTCTAAATATACCTACGCATTGTTATCTGCGGGAAATAGTTCGCTTCAAAGGGAGAACGTAATAACTTGAAATGTTTCATCTCCTGTTTTGCTCGGGACAGACTTGGATATTTTTCAGCTCTGGCCGAACGGCCTCATTTCGGGATTTGCCGACTCGGATTTCACCCTTTCCCGCGACTCTTGGGCGTTGAGGCCGGAGGAGCCTCTTCCCTGCGGGATCTCGGCCCCACGGGCACCCTGGGGACGGCATCCTTTGACCGAGGGGGTGGGTTTGTCGTTCGCCTCTCTGCACAGGCCGCCCTGCCCCCTCAAAGTGCCCTCGACGACCGGGAGCCCCAGGATGCCCCCGAGAGCCGCCTCTTCCCCGACGGCTCCCACGGGGACCATGCGAGGCGGGTATTTCTTCCTCAGAGGCGCTGAGGGTGGCAGGCGATCCCGCAGCAGGTGACTCCCTGGGGAAATAAAACTCCTCAGCACCAATCCAACGAGGTCTTAATTCGGCACAGGGTGCGTGGGGGGATCCGTCCTCCTCCTTCCCGGTTTGCTCAGGGTTACAATAAGACCGTGTCCGCCTCCGTGGACCCGAAGGGTGCTTGTGCCCGGAGGACCCGTCCCTCCAGCTAAACCCACAAAAATGCTTCGGAAGCCCTGAACGTTTAAGGGAATTTCCATGCTTCTAAGTTGGGGTGCAGAAAGAAATCTAAAATTGTTTCCTCACTGTTAGCAGCACGCTTTTCAGCTCGCTCGCTGACGACAGAGCTTGATCACGGCTCGTGTGAAACAGGGCAGGGAAAAGAGTAACAGGGACCGGAGCCGGGCGAAGCGAGGGCGCGGTGGCCGTGGACCCGCGTGGGAATGCGGGGCCACCCGGGGAGATCACCCTGTAGCGCGGCGAACTGGGATCTTTGAGGGGCACCGCAGGGTTTCCAGCCCGAGATGTGACTCTACCCTAGACGGACCGTCCCGTCGGGGCTCCCGCCGCGCTCTTACCCGGCTCCCCTTCTCACTGGCCTCCCCCGAGGAAGCCGGGCTCTCACAAACACCTCCGACCACCTGAGGAAGATCCCCCCCCCCTCTTTTCCCCCCATTTCTTTTAAATGGGTTCATTCATTGTGCTCTACAGAAGATCGCAAAGCAGATTGACCAAATCAACGCATGTGGGATGCAGAAATCGAACATTTTCCTGAAGCAGTTCGTTGTGTCTACACCTCGAGAGAGGAGGAGAGAGGGATAAAAAATAAACGAAAAAGAGTTACATCAATACAAGTGGCCGTCTGGCTCTGACTGATGCAGTCCTGGCTCTAAGGAGGGAGGGACTCCTCATAGCGCTGAGTCAGATGAGCGCTAAGAGCCAGCAGAAGCCCCGTTGCTGGGAGGCTTCCAGGTTGTGGTGCTAACTGGACACGTTCAAACCCTGGGATCAAAGCCACTGAGACAGCACACCTCGCCAAGCCCACACCCCCGGGTCGGCTGAGGACTGAGAGCTAAGGCATGGAGAATGAATGACGGCAGATGTCACTGAAAAAAGCTGTATCAGTGCTAGCAAAGGAACCCCTGACCGAGGAGCTTTCCTTCTCTAGAATGCTGGATTTTAATATTTAATCTGTATGACACACTATCTACAAAGTAGTTAATTTAATTTAGAACATTGACTTTGCTGAAAAGAAAACCTTACCTCACAAAATTCAGTGTGAATTTCAGAATTGATTTTAAAACAGGCAAGAATTCAACTTTCTATAAAAACAAATAATCCTCTGCTTCATTTTCCCAGTAATAAATATTTCCATAACTTTACAGCCTTTTCCTTCATCATACCCTGAAAATAATATATTTTCCTCTTGCCAACTAACCAGCTTCACACTTAGGATTTTACTATAAAGTGTTCTTTGCCATTTTGCTTTGCAACTGACACTCATTATGGTATATTTTCTAATTAGGGTAATTTTATGGAAGGCACAGAATATTCCCTACAGGAAGAAATGGTTTCTACATATTTACTTGTTGTATTTATGTTGTATTTACTTGTCTTTCCCTGTAGAATAATGTAATTTGCTTTCACCACTTCCTAACAATTCCTAATAATCTATGTCTTTTTCTGCAGCATCTTTGGTTCTCTTTTCATGGCTGTTTCCTTAATGAAAGCAAACATTTACATAAACTTTAATCTGTTAAAAGACTAAACAATCTTAAACTAAACTTTTTTCTTTCTTTTGTGGCCAGTTTCGCAGATTCTTATTGCCTGATATGCTAATTTCCATCCCACAAATCATGACTCCCTCTGCTATCAGTCTTCTTTTGGTTTTACAGAGTACATTCATTAAAAATAAATAATAATTACTGAGTGTGATACATACAAAGCATGCTATCCAAGGCTTATACTTTGTCTGAAACCCTCATTTTTCTATTCTGCATTTAAAGAAGAGACTTTGCTCTTTGAAACAGCAGTAGAGGATTCAGGATTGAGTTTTTCATTTGTTCTGTGTGATCATGCTGAAGAAATTACTTTGCAAATGGACTGCAAAGAAAGCAGCAAGGGACAAATCCTCTCTGCCCTCTAAGTTGGTTTGGGACAAGCTTGTGCAGAGCCAACCTGGTGTGGACATGAATGAGGCTGCCCAACTGCCTGGACTTTCCTTCCCTGGATCTTAACTCCCAGGAAAGGCTGAGGGGATGGGTCTTTCTCTTCCCTGCCAGCACATTCCCCCTGGGCAAGTGAGGAAGGGCCACTGGGGTTATCTGGGTCATGAAAATGTAGCAGTCACTCTGTTAACAGCTGTTTGGAATACAGGCTGTGTACTTACCCCCACTGCAATGCCATTTCCCCTCGTGGCTCATTTTCATCCCACACTCTCAGTCTGCATGAGGTGCACAGGGACGCAGGAGCAGGTTTCAGCTGCGGAGCAAAACACATCCAGGTCAGGTTGTGCTTTTGGGTCCAGATTCAGCTGCTGTAGCTGGAGTGTGAGGGCCCCTTTCCCACCCTCTTAAAATAGATCTGTACAAGATGGCCAGGCTCCAGGGTGCAGGTGGTATGTCTGGAGCCTGGAGGGCAACCACTAGCACTGATGACCTTGAGAGGGGCTGCTCTTGGCAAAGGCAGCGACCTTGCCCCAGATACATCCAGTATTTAGGCATCTAACCACTCTTTACTTCAGTGGGAATTAGGTGCCTAAAGCCCTCTGAGGTTGTGGCCCCAAAACTCAAGTGGGTGGTTCTAGGAAAATGATGTGCATGGCAATACAAAAGTAAAGTCCTTAAGCAATTGTTGAGAAACTGCAATAGAGGACAGGAGTGCCCCTGAGGGAGGATGCCCTGTTCACCAACACCATCATCTTCAATACACTTTCACAAAAACAAAAGGTATTTTGTGCTTTGGACAACTCACAAGGGTACACACTGGATTTCAATGTATAATTCTTTGTCCTGCACTGTAAGATGTCAATTACATTTTAAAGTATAATTAAATTCTGATAAATATCTTCTATAGGTTAATTTCTGTTGAATTCTGATGCACGACCTCTATTAGAACAAAATTGGCAGCCAAACCTGCAGGCTTTTAAAAGATTCCATTATTTTCATATGGTGTTATTTTCTTCCTCTGTGATGTGCCACATCACAAGAGGAAGCAGAGCTTTGGCTAAGTGCACACTGACCGACTGACTATCACAAATGCTGTCTGGTGAACAGGCTGCTGCCAAGTCAAATACTAGTTTTCTGTTAGTGAACCAAAAAGCTGTGCCATTAGGTTTCACAGACCTCCTGTGATCGCAACAGGTTTTGAGACTTCTAACCATCTACCAAATTTTGACCTTTTTTTTTTTTTTTTTTTTGCAGATGGCAGGTAGAAAATAAGATTGTGTGAGCCTTGCACTCTGAGAAATCAGGCTAAAAAGGCACTTGTAGCTCCTACCTGAAAATGTAAGGAAAAAGTGTCTTGTAACTGTTTTCAGAACTGAAAGGCTTGTCCGTGATACTGCAGGTAAAAAAGATATGAACACAAAAAGTAGCTTTCAAAATTGCAATCCATATTTTCATGTCACTAGGGCTGAATTCTCCTTCCATTTACACACTGTTGACTACAGCTGCCTTTAAATGTTGAGTAAAGTAACCCCACTGACTTCAAGAGCATTCAGCTGGGTGAAGCAGTGCTGGCTCTGGCATGCCACACAGTAAGGGACAGAGAGGCTTTGGCTATACAAGAGTCTACCATGAGGGTGTGAAAAAGAATAATTTCCAATCCATAGCAATAAAATTAGGTTTAGTGTTCAACTGTACATGAGCCATATCTAACACCCTATGCTATTAGAAGTAATATTAGAAGTATTTCACATGCTATTAGAAGTATGCATATGATTTTTTCATCTTTGCTATGGCTTGATATTGAGCTGATTTCTTTGCTCCTGCAAATGTATACTGTAAATAGAGCTATTCAAGGTTTGTACAGCAAGAAGCTAGTTTGTATTTTCATATATTACAAACTCCCAAACGAAGAAGTAGCAAACTACGCTCATCTAACTTTATATATTTTATACATGAAAGTAAATACTCACACTTTTGATGTTCACTATTTAACATAATAATGGCCTTTAGACATCACAGTAGATAATTCATCTTCTTTTCTTCCTTGGTGTCTGTCTCTGCAGCTCTTGTCTGATTTTCTTCCCTTCTCTTAACCCATGATTCAGCTCTTTTTGGTCTCATTTATTTCCCTCTACACAGTTTCCATTTTAAAGCTTATTTACAGTTATTTTCTGACAGTAACATCAAGTGCCTCTATTATCAGAGGCTGCATAAAGAAGCCAGGAGAATATGTGGTAAGTTCTCAATGCTGCTGCAATTTCTTAAATCCCATTAATGATCAGAACAAATATAGTTTGGGTCAGATGTAGAAATTTAGTTACTTATTTGAAACAGATGAAAATCAGTTTATGCAGCTACTTTTACATATAGTGAGAGTGTAAATACCTCCCCAATTCATTTTCTTGAAGGTTCTTTGCACCGTAGTTATCGAAGTCCAACTTCAGTGAGACAGCAATATGGTGTGAAGGAGCACGTGTTAGATAGGAGTGGAGGAAGATCTGAAACCTAATTTTGTTTTTTTCCACTCACACCTCACATGGCTTTGCTTCTGTGACCTGTTTCCTTGCCTGTAAAATAGGGTCAGATTCCACTAAACCAACTATCTCATACAACTGCTGTGGTTGTATATTGTGTGATTAGAGAATGTCCATAAAAAGCATTAACTAAATAAAATGCTGTCAAAAATCATAACTTGTATAACATTGTGGGGACAGGTATTTCCTGAAAGCATTTGTGCTTTGTTCTGTATTTGCATGTGTGCTGTGCTTTTGTTCACTGAAGCTACTTAAAAGGCCACAGTTCTTAAGGCAGAGAAGTCATGAATTACATGTGGAAACAGCTGCCACAAGAACATTCCAAAAGGAAAGTTATTTGGGAATTTTACTCACCTGCAGACCCAATGACATCATAAGTAACAGCTTCCAAAATGTGGCTGTTGAAGCTCACATAAAAAAAAAATCAGTAGTGATTTCTCATAAAGTTTACAGCTGGGCAGTAACGCTGATTAAAAAGGAAAGAATAAATTTTACTGATGGACAGCAATTAACAACTAGGAAAACCCAATTTGTTTTCACACAATTTCAGTCCCACTTGTCAGCATGCTGATCACCCAGCACAGTTTCATGTCAGTGCTTGGCTGCTGAGCACATGACCTGCTGCTTTGTGAGAAGTTAACAGTTATGAATAGTCACAGTCATAATTTTGTTTGTTTGTTTTTTTTTTTATTTTGAGCAGGCTTGTGTGAGATTCAGTCTCATGTACTCCCCTTGAGGTAATTGCTGGCAGGGGCAGTGTGCACTGGAGAAAACTTTGAGTCCCTGTGAATGCAGAAGCGGGGCAGAGTCTCTGCCTTTCATCCTACAAAAAAATGGCAAGCAAATCCTCTGGCAGGTTTGTCAGAGAAGGAGCTAGATAGGGCATCAGACAAATCCTGAACACACAGGCTCAGTGAAAAAGGAAGGACAGAAAACCAAGGGGCTGGAAGAACACACAATGACTAATAGTGAATAAATGACTGCTGATCCTCCCCATCTCTGCCCTTCTTTTCAAGCTGATTCTGAAGTAAGGTTGTACATCAGCTGTTTTCTTTAGGAGTCTTTAGTCAGCTCCACACACAGTTTTAAATTCAGTTGAATCATTTTATAACTTCTATGTTGACTAATTGTGTGCTGATATCTTTCACAAATTAAAATTCTTGGAATTAATAACTGTGGCCCACTTGTGTGGGATGATCTCTCAGCTTTTTGCAGGACACATACTAACCACTTTAAATACCTGGTGTTTAGTTCTGTTAGAGTCAGAACAATTTGGTTTTGGGTACTGCAGTTAAGTGAGAGCTCTCACTCAAATACTCAAAAGCTATGTTATTCCCAAAATCAGTTTTGGAAATATCTCTTCCTGTCTCCAGTCTTGGACACTGGGTGAATATAAAAAACAGTTCCAAGATTTCCTCCCTCATATTGCAGTGCTTAAGTCTACTGTCAGAAAGAAGAACAGTGGATGATAAATTCTAAAAAAATCCCCACGTTCCTGCCAGCCCTTTGCTGCTAAATGGAAGTTGTGGTAACTGAGACATTTATGGACAACATTTTAAAGTGAGATATATTTATCCCATATCAACATTCTATTACCATGACATTTGTGACATACCTTTAATAATAAGTAACCTTTGTATAATAGTGTTCATATAATGGAATTTGTTACATTAGTGAAAAACGCTACTTTAATATATCTGGAGCAGACATATTAGATTTTTTTTTTCCATAATATGCTTTCTTACCCTGTTCCTCATTCAGTCAGCAAAAATATTCATTGATTAATGATACAGTTAAAATTCCAGCTCACATAATTATCTGTACTATGCCTGACATCAAACAAATTTATGGAGCTCAAAGTAATGATTAATATTACTGGCTTTAGAAGGCTGACTTCTGTGAATTCTCATCTGTTGCATATATTTAGTAGGTATTTTAAGGTTAAAGACTCAGCATAAGATTACATGATCCATATTCAACTTGATAAATATTGTCAGCTTTTTACAGCAGCAGCTGCTTTTATTCTTTTAATTGAAGAATTGTTTTGTCAAGCTATTCTGCACTTTGGCCCTAACAATTATTTACTTTAGAGTAGGAAAAACTTTGTGCTTACATACATTATGGATGCTATCCTGGTGTTCTGGCAGGGGCAATTGCATTTGCAAACAGAAAATAAAAATGAATGATAGGGGAAAAGCAAACACTATTTGTAGTGTGTTATCTCACAGTCACATCTCAAAATACTAAAGATAAATGACTGCAAAAGGGGCATTAGAAATGAATCTTCAGAAATCCCAATGATTTGCATCCAGCTAATAGCTGATGAGCACAACTATGTCCTGTGTTTGGACTTAAACTGCAGGGAAGGTAGCAGTGCAAGTGCTGGCAGGAGGGAGCAGGGCCATGTGCACAATTGCTGAAAGAACGACCACCCAAAGTGACGCATTTCAGTGTTGAAGATGCACAGAGACCTGTATCTGTTGACCTCAGCCTGTGACCAGTGAAGTAAAGAGTCACTCAGAAAGGTAACTTGGCTCTATTTTTCAATGGCTTTGCAAATCAGCATAAGCACCTTATAACGAATGCAAAACTGTCAGTAACCAAGTGCTGAGATGGGATTGGGAGGCTGGGGGGTTCCTATGAACAAACCTCTAGCAGCAGCTAGAGTCCCAGCTGCTCTTTTTGTACAGTATTGCCTGAAATACCAGACAGCAAATAAGTTGGACTGCTAGGAAGTATTGCAGCACTCAGTTTAAAACTGTACATGCGTACTTTCTGATTGGCTAGGTCACAAAAATCAGGAGTCTCAGAATCCCCCTTCAGGAGTCTTGAAATAGAGATGTAAAAACAGGGCAGAAGTCTCCTTTTTGCAATGGCAGCAAACCAGTAAGAAGGTGAGTTTTAATCCCACAAAAGCAAACCCTTACCTTCCCTGGACTCAGAATGGCATTTTGAGCCACTGGGTGCTCCCAAGCTAATTTTTCACGCTCTAAATAGTATTCAGCTTGGACTGCAGAGAAAAGATACTGTTTCAACTACGTAATGTTACATTTTATTGTGGTTTTTGGTTCCCAGAGGGTTTTAATTTATTTGGATATGACAGCTGTATCGCAGTTGCATGTAGAATATTCTCTGTCTTTCTTTAGTGTTAACAGCAACATTTTTAGAAATTTCCTGCACTACCTTGTTCAGTTCTTTTAGTTTTTCCAGCTTTTATGTAATTCATCTTTGTATACGGAGTGTTTAAGTTGTTCTTCCTGCCTCAATTTTGATCCTCGCATGCTCTGTTTGGTGCATCTCTTGTGTAGTAACTGCTACAGCAACATTTCCCCCTTTCCTCTTCCAGATTCAAAAACTCAGGCGCCAGAATTTGCCTATGATTAGCATGTGTGTTGCATGTTACATTTTGGGGTAGCACACCTAGTGAAAGGGGACCTGGCTCACTGCATCTGCAGATTATTGTTCTATATCTCCAGCGCAATCATTTGACTTATACTAGTTATAAAACATAGTAGTGCGATAAAGCATCAGAGCATGGATTTTTAGCCCTTTGTGAAGATGTAAACCTCACTGACCAGCATGTTCTCTAGTAGATTTAATTAGTATGAGATAATTGCATTTATGCAAGGCATCAATGCCAGTTCTAATATAATAAAAATTAATATTGACAAATAAGCTGTTTATACTTTTAAAAATAAAGTGTCTTCCCTTCAAAGTAAAATGCACACACACAGAAACAATGAGTGATAAAGTACAAAGATACCTGTGAAAGCCATTGAGCATTGATCTTTTATATGTAACACCAGATTCAGTGTGCATGTGTATCTCTATAGCCCCACTGACTTTGTGGAGGAGATGCATTGATTTGAACCAGTTCTGGTTTTGGCACAAGATATTTTATTCCTTCCTTTATTTCCTTATGGAAGAGACAGGAGAAATGAAGGCTTACAACACTTGAAAACAGGCTGAAATTTTGCAATGCTGGTTGAGTGTTTAACTGCTCATCAAGGTTAACAACGTGTTTAGTGTGCACACATGAGGAAAATCTTAAACAAGCAGATTTACAGAAACAAGTTGTTGCTAGATTGAGAGTATAAAGGTCTATAACTACAAGCTGGAAGAAAATTGCTTGAAAATATTGCTGTAAAAATAGACCATAAACCTCCATGACCAGCTTCAGATATGTCATGGGAACAGGCTGCATGCCAAGAAACAGCAGGGAAGGTAAGAGCTAACACTTGCTCCTATGCATCCAGCAGCACTCTAAAACAGACTGTCCACTCCCAGCTCAGCTAGATTCCCAGGTCAGGCTTGTCTGGCCAGAAAATTTAACCATGACTATTAAATGGGAATAACAGAGAAGTGAAATAGGCACCACAGTATCTAGACTCTACAGTATCTTAGAGGAAGGATTGCACTAAATAAGAGTTTCCACCCTCAGTTCAGAAACTTCCCCTCCCCCCCTTTTCTGTTTTCTTTTGTTCTTCTTCCCTTCAGTGTCACATGTAACTATCCTACGACATGACAGCTGGGACGCAGTGTCAATTATAGCTCCTATAGTTTGCAATAATATAAGTCCATAAATTTTTATTGAAAAGTCTGTGTGGTTTATCCATTCCTAGAGAGCTGTTTAAAGGTACATATGTCATTTTATAAATACACATGAGATAGCAGAGGAGGAGTTTGTATTGATATTTGGGGCATCAAACAGAGAGTAACAGAATACTAAAGGCTTTAAAGGTAGTACGCCTCTGGAGTGTATTGGTTATAACCTTTTGTCCAGTGAAAAGGACAGTGCCAGGGTTTTTTACCTTTCAAAATTACCTGACATCCCTTTTCTCCTAGAAAGCAGTAAAGTACAAGTAAGCAGCATGTTTTCTGCATCTGTAGGTCTGAACTTCTCTTTCTTTGCAGTTTTTTGCCTGGGACACAATCTGAGATATATTTTAGCCTATTAACAAAAACAATCAACATAATTAGCTTTCAGCATCAATATTTTAGAGGAGCTATACAGTTAAAAATTATATATTTACATCAGAAACAATGTATTACCCTCACTGTAATATTTGCTTATGGCCATCACATAAACAAGTATTTTCAAGTATTATCAGTATGGGTTTTTTTCAGATATAAAGCAAAAATTTGATATAATGTCTTCTGAGATCCTTTTGGGAAATTATATCCTCCTAAAATAAGAGCTAGAAATTAACCTTTTTTGACAGCTGAGTTTCTTTTATGTTCATATGATGTCAGGACTAGGGGGTTTAAAAGGAAAAAGTCAAATTACTATAAATCTGTGAGACTAATCTACCCTGCAAAGGCCTCATCCCTTTCGTCTGACTATATAAAATGCCTTTCCAGGGCATCTGCATTGTGTTTGTATCCACTTTAACATACTTTGATGTTTATTGGCAAAGTGAGGCCCTTAGTTTAAATAAAAATCTGCACTTCCATCTTTTATAGTATCACATTCCAGCCTTGAAGAATAAACATAGTTCAGGAGGTTGAAATTAAAAGGAAGTGGAGAATCAGAAATGTCGGCTGAGCCCTAAATACCATGAGAGATTTTTTAATGGGAGTCTATGGTTTTGGGAAAGAAAAGCTTGGCTGAGGTTTTCTTGCAGCTTGGCCATTTGTTCTGTTTAGAAAGACAGAAAGACAAACTGAACTGGCAAGTGATTTTAAGATCTCTAAAGTCTTATGTTGAGAAAAATATCAGTCCTTGTTAAGTCTGCTGGCTTGAACCCACAGCAGCAACATTAAATCCTTCAGGGAATGAAACTCACTGGCAATCCTCTGATACTCAGTCCCACATCAAGTAGGATAAAGGACATAATTCAGTCTGACAGTGATTTGAAACTAAACAGTAAATGTTTAAGATCTTCAGGTGAATTAGTTGATGGAAACAGTCCTTTTCCAGGCAAGTGGAGGGTTAATGGCCCCATGAATACTGCGGCCAGTAGCATATACGCTACTTACTAATCCCGCTTTACCAGAAGTCAGTAAGGAGCTCAGAGAATGAAGGTTTGTGGAAATATATCAAGGTTTTCACTGCTCGTGTTCTGTATGTAGGTATTATATCACCTTCTCTAGGGTAGGCCAATTGACAGAAACAGTAAAAAAAGTCATGTAGATTTTATTAGAGGTTAATTTGTAGGACAATGGTTCAAAGTCCAGATGGAGATCCATGACGAGTGGTGTCCCTCAGGGGTCCGTACTGAGACCAGTGCTGTTTAATATCTTCATCAATTATATTGACAGTGAGATTGAGTGCACCCTCAGCAAGTTTGCAGATGACACCAAGCTGACTGGGGCAGTTACCACACTAGAAGAATGGGATGTCATCCAGAGGGACCTGGACAGGCTGGAGAAGTGGACCTGTGAGAACATCACGAGGTTCAACAAGGCCAGGTGCAAGGTACTAC
>WAAB01024219.1:0-38526 GCA_013389865.1 Piaya cayana
CTTTATTGAGGGTTGTTCTTCCACGTGTGTCATCTAGGAGCCACATTGTTTGGTTCTTCTTAGTGTGCCTAGATTGTGAGCAGCCTTCTGCTGAGGACAGGCAAACGCACATTCTCTCTGATGTTTGTTAAGGTGGTGTTGGGCTGGTGCATTAGCAGGACCAACAACGTTTCACGCTTTCTGATACCGTATTTCACAAAGCTCTTGTAGCTGATGGGATGAGGCTAAGGCTGCTGTGCTTCCCCAGGCAAATGTCTCTTCAACTGTCACCTAAGAAGGTGTTTACCTTGCATCACCCACAGACTTAACACATTTTACCTCTTTAGCCAAGGGAGTGCTCAGCATTCCATAATGAAGAGTTATTTAGTCCTTTACCTAAGTAGTTTTCAGTGCAGAGATTTAACTGTAGACGTTATTGACCTCAGCAGTGAGTGGATAGTGGAGGTATTTGGAGATAGTTTCCTATTTTCGCTCTCCCTCTTAGGCAATTTTTGTCCATGCCGGTGTTCTAAATCTGTGACTGGAGTATCCTTTTGTTAGAAAAGCACTCTTCTTAATGGCGTACCATTTAATTTCTCTGCTGACAAGAGGAAGAAATAAGTTATTCGTCTTTTAAAAAGTGTAATTTAAGTAGGGAATAATGAATGCAAAATGCTGTCATTAAAAATCAGCAGATAAGCTGATGGATCATCTGTCAATCCCAAACCTTGCCATAAAGGAAAAGTAGATAACAATTTTTAAAAAAAATAAAAATGGAAATGATGGGCATAGAATATGTTGACTGTGAATGCCTTAATAACGCAAACTGCTGAATGACTGCTGACCAACATGTAAGAGAAAATAATTTCTTTCAAGATCCTTCTGGAAAGGCTGAAGCATGAGAGACGGGCTGTTTTTTGCCTTCTCTGTATTTCACCAATTTTCTTGTGGCATATATTAATTCTATACAGTGGCAGCATACTGGCATGAAATTGGATTTGCCACAGTATATCCTCAGCTGTTTTGAGTGGGAATCATCTGCACTGGAAGAGGCATTTGGGTGCCTGTGGTGGGACATGCCTGAGCCTGACCTGCCTGTGTTGAAGTTTGGTGCTTCATGTAACGGGAGGTACCTAAACCAGCTTCCCAGTGACTCAGAAATAGAAGTGTTGTTTATCTGCATTAAACATACAGGGGGGTTGCTGGGCTTGCTCGGATGGATACATCTAAACTACAGAAATATTAAATGGACTGAAGTTAATTCAAACCTTTGCCTCTTGGAAACTTTTTGCTTCTCTTTTACCATTAAGGAGTTAATTTGTGGGATTCCTCGGCTGGGACTGTTATCTGGGATACAACAGCTTTTCCCTTGATTCAAAACATGATTTAGCTGAGTGATAGCCCTTGGCAAATATTGACTGTTTTGCTCAGTGCTGTCCTTATTAACCTACCCCAAGCTGCTGAAAATGCATTAATTGTGTTTTTCTGTGGCGTCTATGTAAATTCAAAGTTGGTGTAACAATGAAAAAATAGTGACTTGGGTAATTCATAGGTATGAGGCTGATTTCCCCACTTTATAGATGAATGCCTTCTTCCCAGACTGCTGGGGAAATAGATGTTGTAATCCTGTATTTTTCAGAACACTGAGATTTTTACTTGACATGAAAAGAATGTATCTCTTAAAACCAGTTCTTTAAGGAAAACAGTTTGCGTCCTTATTCTCTATTTTGCTTCTTACGTATACTGAATGTTTTAATTTGATTACTGCTTGTCATCCTATTACTGTTGTCTATGAACAGGATTCTAAAAAAGCCTTTTACATCCCTGGCATCTGTATTAGGCACCAAGTGCATGTGTAGGACAGTGTCTTCAGAAGGGCTCAGTAGTCTCCTTCTTGGTTCAGGGCCAAGCTTTCGAGGAGCTCATTGCAGAGCCTCAGATGAAGTTCACAAAGTGAAAGGGCAGCTCTACACTCAGATTTGTATGTCTATTTAGTTTGGGGTTTTCTTGGTTTTGTTTTTGTTTTTATTTTTAATTTTTAAATTAGTTGTTGAGTTCCTCTGCAATGTGGTCAGTAATCTAGATATTAGACCGAGATTTGTGAGTTCAGTGACAGTGAAAACTTGCCACTTATTTACTTGCATGAAATAGGACCTGACTGTCCCAGGGCAGCACCTGGTTTAGACAGAGACAAGTGATCTGTTCCTCACTACACATCCTAGAACATCTATTTTTCTCATTCATTGCAAGGAGACAGGGAAGGAGAAGATCAAATGCTCGTCACAGTATATTCTCCATCCCTCAAAAGCATTTGTATCGACTGTGCTCAGAGCTTTATGAAATGATGCTGTCATTGGGTAACATCAGTCCTTGGCCTCTGAGAAGGAGGCTCTCATTTATGCAATATAAAAATACTTTCGGTGGTTGCAACCAACAACACTTCCCTCCCTGCACCTTCACGATTTTCTCAGAATATTCACTCCAGCTGGATAAAGCTTGCTCACATCACAGGATGGGATGGAGCAGATGTGGTCAGACTTCTGTGGCTGCGGGAACTGCCCTCCCATTTTGTCAGGACAGCAGCAGAGCAGAACGGGTCGTGCACGAGGCTGCAGCTCCCCTCCTGTGTGCTGATCCATAATTAGCAAAACGTTTCCAATTACACGTGTTTTACGTATATTGTTGCCCCAAGCTAGGCAAATATATCCATGGTCCAAAAAGACTGTGGTGGAAGGGGAAAAGTGTTAAATATCTTCTTAGAATCTGATAATACCAGCAGAATTCTGTTGATTTGGAGATGCCCAGGCATTTGTACCTTTTTTCTTTGCACAAGTGTTTTAAAACACTGTATGGCTCCATTCTTTGTGTTTTTCAGAACAAATTCTCTGATCTTTCTTTAAATATGTACTAACAATAAGTATCATAGAGAGCTAGAGAACTGGAAGGGTGGGAGCAGAATGTCTTTCAACCCATTGAATGGAACAACAAGTTGATCACCTGCAGTGGGGCAATTTGTGCTTTTGCCTCTTGTGATTTAGTGTATTCGTGAGCTTCTGGGTTGGCATCTCTTAGTCCTTAAGTTTTACGTTTTTGATGAGGAGATGTCTGCTGGACTTCTTCCTTCTGCCTCTTCTTCCACCTCTGAGCTCCAGCAGAGATCAACAGAACAGATCTGGTGATGTGAGTGGTAATTCTGTTTCAGCCATGATTATATGTCAGTCTGCTGCACACCATAAGTGGTGCTTCTGGATTCCTGCTGTGAGCAGTTGATTAGATTCTAGTGCCTTTTCTTCCATACATAAGGAATTTTTTTACAAAGCACAGTAACACACAAAAGCCACAGTTTAATCTTTATTCTCTTTTTTCCACTAGTACCTCATGCCTAAATACAAAATTAAAATGTTTTTGTGTGCTTGACCTTCCTTAATTCCATCTGTCCTTCCATTCCAAATAATATTCATTAAAGTTTTAAACAGGTTCATGTTGACCCTAGATCGTAGGATAAGTCAGTGAACGAGGTAGATATTTTCTACAAAATATGAATCTTAAATAGAATTTTGATCAGCCTCTGACAAAATGAATGACAACAGCAAATTTATTTGTAGGCCCACTTGTTATATTTTGCTTTGTCGGCGCAAGCTTTATTCCTTGAAATATATTATTGAATGAAAGAAAGAAGCTATTCTTTTATATGTTAATACTGACACCTGTAATCCATCCTGTTCATTTTCTGTGCTGCTATTTTCTTTGTATGGTTCTTCTCCAGCTTATGTAGCACAGAAAAACTTAATTGCTTAAGTCTGATGTACTTTTCTATTCCTGGCAGCAGTGTAGGTTGCTAAACCATTATGTGGGAGATGCCTTCTGGAATATGAAGTCTGAGTTGCAGTTGGGATATGGCAGGGTTAGGGCCTGGTCTAGGAGAAGCCTTTTAATTAGGTTTTTGGATATTTTCTATGATGCTGCCAACTAGATTGTCATTTCCTGAGCAGTTTTTGCAAGTGGAAAATGTTCTTTCTGAAGGTTTCTGTTACAGAGCTTTCCTAATGTATGTGGTAGCACTTGATTCAGGGACATCAGGAATGAAACCTCTGAATTTATATCAGCAGCTGGTGTTTGACAAAAGCCAGGAAACAATTTTTCATCTGATGACATGAGGATGGACCTGTTTCCCTTCACAGCTAATTACTTTTGATTTTTTTTACAGTTCAAAGCTTATTCAATTATTAATACTTGCTAATAATATAATCAGTGCTGGATAGCATGTAACATTGGAGATAGATTGTGCCCCAAAAGGTGGGGACAGCTTATGTTTCTGAGTCTTAATTTTCTTTTAAGTAGTGCTTTAATTTGGTCTCTAAATGAACACTTGGTTTACTTCTGACCAGGCACAAAATAGTATCTTGTATAATGAAGGCTGTTCAGAAGCCCAGACCCTGGGGTCAATCAGGATTTTATGTAGGGGGTCTACAGGATAGCTGAGGAGGAACTTCTTACAAAGGCTTGTAGTGGTAGGACTAGGGGCAATGGCTGTAAATGGGAGAGGGGCAGATTGAGACTAGACATAAGGAGGAATTTCTTCACCATGGGAAGTGTGAGGCCCTGGCCCAGGTTGCCCAGCATACACCTGTCCATGGCAGAGGGGTTGGAACTGGATGATCTTTAAGGTCCCTTCCAACCCACACTATTCTGATTCTATGATTCTATTCCCTGACCTTTACCTGTCCCTTTGACAGCCAGGTAAACTCCTCTGTAGGCTTTCAAAATGCTGTGGAGGAATGACTTGTGTGACACATAAGCTCTTTGTGGATTCCATGAACAAGGGTAATTACAGCTGTAGTTCCATTTATTTACCACAAAACACTGATGCAATGCTGGTACTCTTACAGAATCATAGAATCACCAGGTTGGAAAAGACCCATCAGATCATCAAGTCCAGCTGTTCCTATCAAATACTAAACCATGTCCCTCAGCACCTCATCTAGCCATCCGTTAAACCCCTCCAGGGAAGGTGACTCAACCACCTCCCTGAACAGCCTCTGCCAGTGCCCAATGACCCTTTCTGTGAAAAATTTCAGCCTGAACCTCCCCTGGCGGAGCTTGAGGCCATTCCCTCTTGTCCTGTCCCCTGTCACTTGGGAGAAGAGCCCAGCTCCCTCCTCTCCACTACCTCCTTTCAGGTAGTTGGAGAGAGCAATAAGGTCATTATGTACAGAGAAGTTTTATTCAGTAGTGATGGTGATGCAGTTTTGATTATGTCTTTTCAAATATTTACATTCTAAGCCATTGACTCCTGAAGTCAAGTGATTTTGAAGGATTCTGCTTGCATTTAAACATAAAAGTAATATTCTGCTTCTTGTGACTGATGAAAAATCTTTGAAATTTCATGAGATTCAAAAGATGAAGAAGCAAAGAAAACCCCTATAACCTTTAGCAATCCTTAGGATGAGCTCGTGAATGTGCAGGGTCTGCTGCATGATTTTTGGATATCGATGGTGCAGAGGGCGGCTGCACTTAGAGCCCTTACATTAGAACCCGCTGGACTGCATGCTGTGGCAAGGAAGGCTTCCACATTTTCAGGCGTAAGATACTTTTCTTCTGGAAGTGGTCATTTGATTTCCTGTCTTGGCAATTAATGATGGAGCAGGCAGTAATTTAAAGATGAGTGTGGTCAGTCTGCTTGTTAATACACCACGAACACAAACACTAAGTTCTGAAGATCTCTGCACTGCTAATTAGTATTTCTGTGGTTTCACTAATCGCTTGAACTGGGAACTTGGCCAAAACTAACAGAAGAGACTTCCAGTACAATAAATTGTTTTAATTTTGTGATCTGATCTTATGCATGGCTCAGTGTTTCTGAAGGCAAGGGTAGAATAAAATCTCATTTTGCATGATAACATATGCAAATCAGAACTTTTTGGTCCCAGATGAAGCTCTGCTTCTATTGACATGGTGCTAGGAAAATGCTGTTAAGAATAAAAAGCCACTAAAACTTTATTTCGCTGATAATATTTCATTATTGCTTTGTAAGCTACCTTATCCATAGGGCAAAATCTGCCAGAGAGATAAGATCCCATAACTCCTGTTTGCTTGTATTATTCCCTTTATGATTTATAGAGTGCCATAGATGTTCATGGCATTTTGCAGACGTATAAAAGATTGACATGTTCTTGCCTCAAAGAACTTTAAAATTTTTGCAGTTCAGCAGCAGTCAGCAGTTCCTCCTATCTGAATTTTACTTTTAATGGCACTGTATAAAATCACTATTGCACTGCCACCAAATGAAATGGCATTTTATTTTTAGTTACAAATGCAGTGTTTTTAAAGTGTTTACTAAAGGTCCTAGGCAGTCTACATCATCGGCTAGAAAGCTCTATTCCCTGGCCTGAAGGCAGAACAGAAATTGTACAACTTAGCTCCCTGTCCTCTGACCGGGAGAGGTTATCCGAAACGTCCCCGTGGCTGCCACTGAAGGGGCCACATAACACAAAACGCGGTCGGGACAGTTGATATGGATAAGACTCACTGCCGAGCAGGGGAGGATTCATTGCTTCTTTCACAACAGGAGCCAAAATGCATTCCCATGGTCATAACTCCTGGCCCTCCCTCCTTTATTCGACATTTGAACTGGTAACTGAGTGATGAAATGCTTTGTATGCCATTAGCAACATCTTTAGTTACTGACCGAGCAGTGAAACGCTCTGTATCCCGTTATCAACTTCTTGAGTCTTGGAACAGGCACTGCAGACTTCTAGCAAGGGGCTTGAGATGGTTTCTGTAGCTCTTACAGAGTTCAACCAGCTAATTGCTCACAAACTACTCTGAAAAATCTTCCCATTAACGTTTAAGTGTTTAGGAGGCTAAAGTTTTTGATATGAATGATACTCCTGTGTCCTTGTCTAAAAAAGAATACATTCATCTGCTCAACTCTTTACTTAATTGCGTATAAAACATTTTCTCACCGTTGAATTGAAACAATTCAATGTTGCAATTTTATTTCCAGTATTCTCAATGTCACTTTGGTACTTGACACATCTCTACACCTGCATTATGTCCTTATAGTTAAATGTCACTATGTTCCACCTTTATACATGCAGTTTCAGGATTTCCAGGCAGTTGTATAAAGTAAAATACTTCTATATCCTGCCCAGGCAATTTAACAGAATTACATATATAAACACAACATTAAAGGCAATTTTCTGGGCCTCATGATTACACTGATTTTGTTTGTCGCACACCTGCAGGTACTGACTTACCAAATTCTGTCACTCATAGTAAACTCTATCCCACAGTATAATGTGACAGATGCTAATGGATGTGATACATTGTGATTTCTTAAATCAGGAATACTTGGAAAGTTCTTACTTTCACCTTATTAAATGCCTTGAAAATTAATTTAATTGGAAATAAAGTAAGGGGTTTTAAGAGGCTGTGCACTTGACCCTAAGCATAAATGAAATTCACTTAAATTTTATGGGTTGCTTTCATGGATACCAGCCTGAAAGATTTTTGAGCAGCAGACTGGTGGGAGGCTGGAATTATTTGGAGGGGATTTGTTCCTAAGGAGGTGAGTGAGTGAAAAAACTCTCCCTAATTTCAGTGGGAACTGGAGCAAGCTGTTAGGCTGTGGTCCAGTTACATTTTCTCAGTGCAAGACAGCAGCAGGGGTGGTTTTGTCTGGCTTCTTGGGTATAACATAAGGCACTCAGAGGATCGCAAGGTCAAAACTACTCAAGTTTATGAGACACCCTGCCTTTCTCTTTGAACAAAAGCTCAGCAGAGAGCACAATGTAACAGAATTAACAAAATACACAGTTTCAAAGACAGCAAACTTTCTTAAGGACTTTGGGAAAGGAGGACTACCTTTGGTTCTTCTCCTGGCTTTCAAGTACAACATTCAACATTCATTGGATTGGTGCAAATATTCCCACATGGAAGTGCAAGGGTAGAGGTGGGTATAACACCTGCCTTCTAATTCCCCAGTACACAGGTTTTTATTCCATATTTGCTGTGGGAGGTGAATGGATGTGCATCATGCTGAACCAACACCAGCTCCAATTCTCTGTGCATCCACAACTTTGTTTTTCATAGAATCATAGAATACCAGGTTGGAAGAGACCCACCAGAATTTTTTCCTTTGTTCCAATTTTCTCTCTTTTATTTCTTTGTTGTTTATCACCTCTGGTTGCCTGCAATGGGTAGTCATGCTCTGGTATCAGCTTTTTATGTTTTAGTTCTTTATCTTTTTCAGTGCTGTGAGAGCTGATCATGTTATCCGAAGGCTTTGCTCTGCACATAGGGAGAACTCGCATTGGGTAGTACTTGGTTTTCACCCTGTCTCTATGCTGCTGAAACACCTTCTGACTCCTGGTAGCAACTCAGGGTTTCCCAGTCGAGGAAGATACAGTTGAAACAGATTTTAGTAAACTCTTAGCTGCTCGTTGCCTGCTTTCACCAGAAGCAGGACAAGGCTGGTGAAGGGGCTGGAGAACAGGCCCTATGAGGAACGGCTGAGAGAGCTGGGGGTGTTTAGCCTGGAGACAAGGAAGCTGAGGGGAGACCTCATTGCTCTCTGCAACTACCTGAAAGGAGGTAGTGGAGAGGAGGGAGCTGGGCTCTTCTCCCAAGTGAGAGGGGACAGGACAAGGGGCAATGGCCTCAAGCTCCGCCAGGGGAGGGTCAGGCTGGACATTAGGAAAATATGTTTCATGGAAAGGGTCATTGGGCACTGGAACAGGTTGTCCAGGAAGGGGTTTGAGTCACCTTCCCTGAAGGTGTTTAAGGCACGGGTGGTACAGGTGCTGAGGGGCATGGTTTAGTGATTGATGGGAATGGTTGGACTTGATGATCCGATGGGTCTCTTCCAACCTGATTGTTCTAAGATTTTATGAGGTGAGGAGAGCGAGGCACAGCCTGAAGAGGTAGATGCCCTGTTTGTACAGTGTGCCTGCAGCAGGAGTGCCTTCCAGGGATGGCACACCATGCCTGGCATCTGCCCCTGGGATTCGGGAAGAAGCACAAAAAGGCACAGAGAAGGTGTGTGAGGAGTTTTCGCATGGTTGGGTGGATGCACCTTTGCTCTGTGACGCCGAGATGGGTGCTGCCTGCACTCCTTGGTGTTGTCCGGGGCATCTCACTCCAAGCTGCCATGGTATGAACCAGATCAGCATTTCTCTGATAACGCACAGATGTTTTATCAGTCATGCTTTACACTACAGGGATCGTTGGTGTTTCAGTCGCATGCTCTGCTGGGGGGAGTTAATATCCTTCCTGACTGAGTACATCGCCTAGAGGGACCATTTTGCGTGTAACACTCTAGTAGAGAGAGCGATACCCAGTGCCGAGCAGCACAGGGTAAAAGACTAATGTGCACTATGTTAAATGGTGTCTGGGGTTTTCCTGGGTCCCTATTCATAAAACACAACAAAGTGGCGACAAGGATAAACCTTGTCAGTTAAAGAAGCTGCTGGGAATACCAGAGAGTACTTAGTGACTAAAACAAATCAAATTTTGAAATCATTCCTTCCAAAGGAAAGCGCAGAGGGGATTTAACTAGAGTGAACAAGTGTATTTGCAGTAAAATGGCAGCGTGAGCATCGTGGTGGAAGAGGAGGCTGTAGGATTAGCCTCGCTGTGCCGGGGCAGAGTGCTTGGTGTGCTGGCTCCAGAAGGTGCCTCAGGGAGAGGATGTAGAAAAGGGCTGCCTGGCATGTGTTGGTGACCATCTCGAGCAGAGAAGCTGGGGCCTGGGTTGTCACTGTGTTTCAAAAGCCTTCTGGGTGGTAAGACCCTGCCTGCTCGCTGTAGGGCCCTGCTGTAAGGGGTTAACTATACGTTGTGCACTGCTACCCTATTTGGGTCTGGGAAGATTCCTTTTTAATTGTAATTAGGCTGTCCTTGTGTTCGTGGCTTGTTTCCATATGGGAATTGTTCCTGACAGAAGCTGTTCCAGGAGTTTGGCTGCTCGCCTGGCACTGGGGAGCTGGGCTTCAGCTCTCTGCTAAACCAGATGCTCCCTTTGCAACTTTGGCCAAGTTGCTTAGACTCTCTGTGCCTCAGTTTCTAATAATAAAATGGGAATATTAACATCTGTCTGTCTCACAAGGGGACATGGGAACATAAAGAAAGTTGAACACTCAGAGTGTTGGGGGAATGGTACATGTTCCTCAGACTAGCAGAGAGCAGCACCCATGGATTTGACTCTGGCTCAGACCGTGTACTTAGTCGAGAGAGTCTAACATGCCAGTTGCAAGTGTTGACTTGGCTCCCCAGCAAAGCTTTGACTGATGAAGTCTTTGATGGCCAGAGAAAGAGAAGTAATCAAGAGAACACTCCTTATGCCTAAAAATGCAGGTAAACTTCCTTGGGATTTTCTGAAATACTTTGTACCTGATCTTGTTGAAGTTAGTAGCAGTGTGACAGGGAATTCCACGAGACCCTTGCCATGACCCATTCCATGACCCTTGTCATTCATTTCACCCTTTAGTCACAGGTGGTTTATTTCCTTGCATTGTTCCTTGCAGCATTGCCTCGTGAGCCTCAGTTGTACCACCATTAGTCACCTCTGACTGAAGAGCTTCTCAGTCCTCTCTGGCAGTTATTGGATTATCCAGCACATCCATCCTCATGCTCTGAAGATGGAATATGTGCCATGCAGACTGGGACACTCCAGTCCTGCCAGGGACAAGCCCTTTCTTTGAATGGGCTACAATGATGTGTCATTATAGTGTATATAGCTAGTTTGAACATTTTTTCCAGAAATAATGGGAGCTGGGTGACATATTCTAGGTCAATTAGTATTGAACAGGCTGCCCAGGGAGAGGGTTGAGTCACCTTCCCTGGAGGGGTTTAAGGCACGGGTGGATGAGGTGCTGAGGGACGTGGTTTAGTGATTGATGGGAATGGTTGGACTCGATGATCCCGTGGGTCTTCCAACCTGGTTATTCTATGATTCTATGATTACTAGCATATCACTAGGTAGCCCAGAATATTGGACTGAAAGCCAGTTTGTATCTTGCTTTGCTTTACTTTTTTTCTCTATCATTTTTAATCTGAACTATAACATTGTATCCCCTGAGGACAGGATAGGGCCTTTGCTCTATTACACGGAAAGTTATTGAAAACTTGTAGAAAATTATGTTCCCTTTCACCATTCTCTCCTATTGCATTAACTTGTTCAAAGAGCTCCAGCAGGTAACTGAGTTTTCTCCAGCAGAGACTCTGCTGCCTCAAGCCTATCATGTTAATCTCCCCTTAATTAGATCCTTCATCCCATTCTCGGGAACAGATGGGAGGCTCAGGGCTGTGAAATACTTAGGATCTCCTGAGAGACCTGAGGAGCAGTCCTCTGCAGTCTTCCACCCTTTCACAAATTCAGCCATCAATACCAGTCATCCTTGTCGAGGCTTTCTGTGAGGGTCCATTCAAGGGCAATGTGGATATCCTCTCTCCTGCCTGTGGAGTGCTGCAGGCTCATGTTGGCCTTATGGCGTTCCTCTCCCTCCTGCTGCCGCCTTCTTTCTCCTTGCACCCCAGCAGCCCTGTGGAAGTAGCGAGGTGAGCTGTTACGCTTTCCTGTAAGGATTTCTGATCTTATAATGGATTTTGGCTTAGCAGGAGCACACACCACATCTTATTTAATCTCCTGCTTTGTTACCAGGGCAGATGTAATCTTTTCACATGTCTCTATGAACCAGTTTCTGTCTGTTTTCCTCCCTCTCAAAAACGTGCTCCATCTCTATACAGTTCCACATCACAGCTTCAGTGGGAACTGTAGATCTTTCTCATGTAGCACATACGTTATTACTCATATTTAGTGGTGCCTGGTATTTTAATAATGTGCTAATGCCTACTAAGACCACATGGAGAAATCATCTCTCTTTCTACTCAAGCATTTGGTTTAACAGTCAGCAGCTTACAGGACTGATAAAATGCGAGTCTTGCACTTTTCTGCTTCTAACATTCTGTTAGATGTTGATATCACGAATCTGTGAATGGATACCAGGACAGGACAAGAGGAAATGGCCTCAGGCTCCACCAGGGGAGATTTAGGCTGGACATTAGGAAAAAAATTTTCACAGAAAGAGTCATTGAGCATTGGAACAGGCTGCCCAGGGAGGTGGTTGACACGCTTTCCCTGAAGGTGGTTGAGGCACGTGTGGATGAGGTACTGAGGGACATGGTTTAGAGATTGGTGGGAATGGTTGGACTCGATGATCCGGTGGGTCTCTTCCAACCTGTTGATTCTATGATTCTATGAAAAAGCAGTAAACTGTGCCTTTTTGGATACATTATATAGCAGTGCATAGCTGACATTACTGATGAGAAATCTAATTACTACTGGATTTCATGAGGTTTTCTACACTCTTCTCTGTATAGCGTCGGAGTATTCTGCTGGAGATTCATAGCAGGGTGTGTCTCTGCCATACATCCATAAACTAAGCTAGACACAACACAGCTGATGAAAACGGGGGGTTGACAAGGGAAGGGGGCTGAAACACAGGAAATTGGACCCCTTTTTCTCCTGGATGTTGTAGAAGACGTGCTGCTGTTTGTTCTTTATAACAGTTAATTTTTGTCTTTATTTTAACATATTTACTTTCTTGGCTTGTCATCCAAATGTGCAAGTCAGGAGCCATCCCTGTGTTTGGACTGATACTTGCTAGGAACTGTAGTTTCTCCCACAGAAGACCTGATGCACAATTGCATTGTATTTATCTGCTCTTTCTTCCTTTCCTCACTGGTCTAAGCCTTTGGTCCAGTTTCATATACGCCAAAGGGTTTTAAGTTCAATGTCTACACGCTTGGATTTTAATCTGGAACAGAACATCACAATCATCATCAGAAAACTGTGGGAGATGGTTCAAACCCTGAGCTGAGCCTGATGAGATTAGGTGTGTAAAGGAGGAGGAAGAAGCTGTGAATGAAACCCGTTATGGAGGGGGGTTGATCTGTTTTGTTTGCTGGGTCTTGGAATACAGACAAACCCATTAAAATGAGACCATAAAACAAGCCACCGGATTTGGTATATGTGCAAGTTTGGCAAGACCCAAAGCAGAGAGCAAGATTTAAAGCAAGTATCCTTCTGAAATTATAGTTTCGAACAGGGAGCTCCATGCCAATCGATGAGAGTCTGCTTTTGTTATGGTCACAAAAATCATGAGTGTGACTCATGCTATTACAGTGATGCACAGTGTTGTCAAGGTAATGGATTTAGGCACTTGGCATGTACAGGAAGGGTATAAAAGACACGGAGGTATTCTGCCGGCCTCCAGGAACAAGCTTCATATTAAGGATTTTTCTTTTTATGGCCGAGAGAGAGAATACTCAATTTTTGTTGTAGAAGTAGAGAGTTTTATGCCCTGGCCTGTTGCTGTTTTCGTGCACATCACCCCTGGGAATGCTGTTCTTCCCCACGTGTAGCAGGGTTCGTGAACTTCTGCTGCTTTGCCTCCTCCTGCTGGTACATAAGAAGCTTCCCTCCACTGGGCGTAAGTGGAAATTAGAAAGAGGGAGAGAGTGAATACCATGCGTATTTCAGTTCCTTTGGAAAAGAGCTCAGCTGTAATGGAGCTGTTGGGCTGAATCCTGAAGAGACTGAGGTAAGGCGTCAACCTCTAAGGACCATGTTTACCATGTCCTGAGGCCTTTTTTTTTTCTTTTTAAGAGTAGCAACAACATTTTAAAACACTTTTTGAAGATCAGTTGAAAAGATGAACCAAAAAGGCAGAAGAAGTGGGGTTTTTTGGTATTAAAACATTGCCAGCCAGCCTACTTAATTGTACTTCGATAAAGAGAGAAACTGATAGGAGGAGGGCAGGGGGAGAGAAAGCAGTTGTTAAAAATTATCAAGATGAGAGAATGTGTCTGTTAAGCTCCTTAAGACAAATCCTTCTTTAGGTAACCCCTTGTCTTTTTCTCACTAAATTAAACAAAGAAATAGATGTTACAAGTTAAATGTCTAATGAAATAATCTGAATTATAAGGACCACTGAGGCAAAGGCTGTGTTAAGTATTTGAATAATTTAGCTGAAGACTTTTCTGGAGAGGTGAATGCTTTTGGGGAGTGCAATGCGAGAGCAGGGTCAGGGGCTCAGAGGAACAGCAGCGGGAAGTGTTTGTTAGTGTGTTCTCAAAAGTCAGTTACAGTCAAGGCTGGAAGGAGAGACAACCAACCTACTCTGTAGCCTTTCTGTTTTTGTCTCCTAAAATAAAAAAAGAATGGCAAGGGATAGGAAATCCAGAGATAGAGAGGAGAGAATCCATCCAGAAGTTTGGTAAAGGAAAGTTGTTGCGTTTGGAAACTCAAGATATATTGATCTGAATTGCCAAGAGTATGTGGCCTATTTACCCAAACTCAGAGCGTGTTCCTCTTCTGAAGGCCCTAATCCAAACCACAGCAGACCCAGTGGGAAAGCCTCCACTGATTTACTGGTTTTCTTACATCAGGCCTTTGCTGGGAGAAATTTGGAATTCTGCTTTGATACAGGACAGGACTAAAGTAGATGGAAGTAAGAGGAAAGCACTTATGCCTATGTTTAACTACAAGCTTGCTGTTCATCATCTTGAGCATCATGTCTCAGTTTTTATGAGACTTCCTTGAAAAAATCCAAGGTAATGTTTGTTTTTATGTGGTACCAACAGCATGCAGGCAAGTTCTCTAGTAGCCTCTGGTTTTGCAGGAGATGGGAGATAGATGGGGCTGGCATTTGTTGGAGATTTATCTTGTGAGAGATGCACTTCTGCAGCTCAAAGTGGATGAATTAACTTAGGGGCTGAAGTGTCAACCTCTTAAATGGGTGTTTAGGATTCAGAAGCGCTTCTGTATTGTAAATCCACTTTGGGGGCATTGGTGTTATATATTGGTAACAGAGAAGTAGCCACTTCAATCCAATGGCCATTGTGCCTGTTGGCAGTGGGGCTCTGGAATACCAGAGCTTCCAAATGGGTTAGTACAGCGTGACAGCCTGTGGTAGCTACCAAATGGCCTAGATGATTTGTTAGGTCAGTTCCAATCCTTCTTTGTCCTTTCTTGCCTGTTAGGAAATCTCTGAGTCAATTTAGTGTGTCCTGAACTACGTTAGCAGTGACAGTATGTAACCTGCCGAATCACAACACACAGTGAACATGTAATAATTCACTGAGGCTAAACGAACTGCTGCTTGAAAATAATACAGTGGTGGACATTTAATCATCACAATCTAACTGTAAGTTATAGCAGTAAATCCTTCATTTCAGTAAATTAAATGCCAACCGGAAAAGCAGAAGGAAGTGAGGCTGAGGTACCATAAGAAATATGGCGCATTAAACCATACATTAAAAACCAACTATGGAGAAAGATGATTCATTAAACTAAATGCCAACTTTGAAAGAAGATTATAAAAAGATATTACTATGAAAAAAAAATAGCTTATATGGGGTATTTTGTCATTCCATGTTCTGTTATGTTTTCTTTGTTAGGGCATACAGAGATATGACAGTAGTGATGGAAAAGTTCATGGGGGGCAAACTTTGGATTGTTTGGACAGTGTCAGAATTTGTCACCATAAGTAAAGATACTAAAATCTAGCACACTACTTTTAGAGGTAGAAGCTTGATGTTCAGGAATCACTCTGAGCTCTTAAGTTTAACCAGTGATGCCGAGTCTTGGATATGTTGCTAATTGGCTTTGCAGACCAACTGAGATTTACAGCAGTTGTAGAAAGCTACAGATTTGATAGGATGCTTTTCTGATTTTTAAAATGTTACTTGCGCAGGAATATCATTTCTGTTTGCCTCAGGACTTGAATTTTTAGGTGAAAACATTGTGTCTAGCCAAAAAATGTAATAACCTTAAGCTCTTTGCTGATTTTAGAATGTCAACTTCAAAATATATTTTCTAAGAGAAACACTGACACACACATAAAAGTATCTTACAGTTCAGTATCCTTTGTTTTGAAGGATCTCCAAATCCTTTACAAATTGATCCATGTTTCCTTCTCCAATCTGCACTGTTTGTTTCACAACTTTTCCTCTGTTATCTACAATACTCAGAATGAAGGTTGTGAAGATTGGAAAGGCTGAGTTGTACGTATAGGTTGCGTCTCTTGCTTCATTGCATGTGTGTGTGTATATATATATATAAAAATATAAATATATATGTATATATTTGAATCATAGAATCATAGAACAACCAGGTTGGAAGAGATCCACTGCCCACTGGGCAGCCTGTTCCAGTGCCCAATGACCCTTCTAGCACAGAAAACGCACAGCAGAGATTTAGTGCTCTCCTCCACTCCACTCTGTTCACCTTGGCAGTGTAAGGGTTGACAGGACATTTGCTCCTCAGCCAGTGCCCTCTCTTCCTACCCATCAGCTCCCTCCCTCCTTTATGGTTCATCTAAATACTGGAGTGCTGGTTTGGTGCCAGTAGTGAGGGGGAGGATGTGGAGGAAGATGCTCTGTGAACCCTCCTGGACCCATCAGGTAGGCCTGGACTCAAGATGCAAGAGGTCCTTCCCCACCTCTGTACCGAGTCTCTTTTCTCTCAGCAAGGTCCAAAGGAGCTCTGTGCATTACCAAGCGTGCTCCACATACCTGCACAGCCTCATCTTAATGATAGGGCTCAGAAAACATTTCCATAACAAATTCCTCCCAGATGAACGGATTTCGCCTCCCTGAAAACGTTTCCCAGAATCTGTCTTTAGTGTCTTTTTTCATCCCATTACTTCTAATCATTCCATAGGGAATTGAGAATATGATATATACTTACAAAGCATCTCAGTTTCACCTGAGCAACATAGAGGGACGGTATTGTGATCCTTCTGTTCATCGCAGAAGTGTACTCTTAGCTGTGTTGAAAAGCAGCCGCTCTTTAATAACAGATCGGAACCGCTGTGATCGCGCGGCTGTCATCGCGACGCCTTAGGAAGCAGAATAATGCAGAGTAGAGCAGGCCAGAAACGCAGCAGATACAAATCGGCACAGTTAGCTGAAGCCGGGGGAATGATGTTGATATGTGTTCATTTCAGTTGTCGTATTGAGCTAATCAACATAACATTTTACTGCTAGCTGAGATTCTGGCCCGGCGTTCCGGTTTCCAAACCGTACCAGGCTGAATACAGATTTTTAAATACAGTGGGTTTATTTTATGTATGTATGCATGCACGTACAACTTCAGGGAGCTTTTCTTATGAATCTCTGTTGTGAGGGAGTGAAATGTAATCTGTTGTCCTGGGAAAGCAGATATAAATTACTGATTTAAATGCTAGCAAATGCGAGGAGTCTCTCAGAGAAAACCAATATCCTGCGGAAAGGTTTTTTTTTTCTTTTCTTTCTTGAGTCTCTTTTCCCTATCTTAATGCCTTTATTTTATCACTTTTACAATTATTTTATATCAAATAAAGGCTTTCCAAGGCAATGGAATATTAAATTCATCGTCATGTAAAAGAGCTTTATGCTGATTCATCCTGGGCATGCAGAGCATCACGATGACTCTTTGCTGGGTCTTGGCTAAAAGGGACTGTGGGAATGGCCAAAGGGAAGGGGAAAAGCTCTGTGCTTTGTTTCCAGCACACAGACCGTTCCTTTCTACCACTGGGAGGAGCATGAAAACAAGAGAAACCACATCTTCCTCCTTAGGAGCAGAAGCTGCATCTCCCAGACTGGAAAGGCCAAAGTTGACGTTTATATTAAATTTCCTGCTGATATGTGGGAATTAGCTGTCTCATCTTTTGAGATATCAGTGAATACAATTTTTTTTCACTTGAATACTGAGATTATTGGGTCACTGTGGTTTTGTTTCCCCTTCCCAGACTTAAAAGCTGCATGGGTATATTGGATGTTAATCTAAGCGTGCCATTAAAAATGAACCGGTTGCCACTTTGTTCAGTCCCAGCCCTGTTACAGCTCCAGGGCTAGGATGTAGTTGTAATCCTGCCAGCCCTGCTTTGGTTCAGGGCATCCAGAACAGGTATGTGCCCCCTCTGACAACATGAATGCTTCAGGGATAGAGGGGGTGTCGAACTTTTTAAAAACCATTCTTCTACCTTGTTGCTCTGATTTCCTGTCATTAGTTAAATTAGCTGGGCAGCTACAAGCAGTTTGTAGAAAAATGGGTATTTTCCAATGAGCTGAGTTTCTGTTCTGCAGCCTGGGAGCTGGAGGGCAGAGGCAGAGTAACAAGAGTGTAGGAAGAGCTATTCTTGTCGAAGGAAGAGTGATGCTGGAAGTGACTATATTCCTACTGTGCTGACATTTATGTTTCTGGACAAAAAAAAAAAAAAAGTCAAATTGCAGGAAGTGAATGAATCCAGAGACTTTTTGGTGCATGGCACAAACACTAGCTTTCCCAGCCTCTGAAATAAACCCATGCTGATTATTTAAGACTTGCCTGTAAGGTCGGAAGTTTTGATGACTGGCTTGGATACAAATGCATGTGCACATGAGGCAGTGTAATGATGGGTATTCACCATGTGGGACACAACAGGAGAAAATGTCAGTGCAGCCGCTTTGACGTTCAGTATTGTAACAGGGCAGCACTATAGGTATATGGTCCCATAAAAAGGAGGTTTAGAAATGACAGCAAGGGTTTCTGCCTGATGCTACAAATTAACAATGAACCTCAGGGGCACGATGTAATTATTTACTTTACTAAATAACACAGAGGAACTATGGTTTAATTACAGTAGTTTAGCTACGCAATAGAATTGCAGAGACTGTAGCTTCAGTGCGTTGCATTAATGAGCCTTGCTAACAGTTACTTCTAATATTGGATAATGTTTCTTTTGTTTTAAATCATCCTTTTTAAATGAGTTCCATGCAGATGAGAAGGAACCTTTCCAAAGTATCACAATGGATTGTTTTTGTTTCCAAAAGACACAACCCCATAAAGCACTTGATATTACAATTATACTCAATAAAGCCAGATGCATTTCGCTCTGCTCTTGTGTCACTGGCTTTTCTTTTGTGCTAGCTTGTGATGAAATTTAAGCAAAAAAAAGGATGTAACTGGGCATCTTCAGATGGCAAGAGTCTGTATTTCTCAATCCTATCATCAATCCAATCAACTCCTTTCATTTATAGAAGATTGGCGAGATGAATAATGCATATTAAGTAATAGCTTTTTCTGAACATTTAGGGCATACTAATTAATAAATAGTTCATTACAACTTTAAGGCCCAATTTTATTTTTATTGAAGTCAATGGCCCAGCTCCCTCAAATGAGCAAGAATACTGTTAGTTGTTGCTGTGCAGTGGTCCAGAAAATAGATCCTTCCTCTGTTGTTACTAAGCCTTCCTCTCCTGTGACTAATCCCTTCTCTTTTCTTGTCTTTCCTCTAGCTTGTCTACCCTGTCTGCTCTAGGATGATCTTTCTCCCCATACTTACAAGCCTGCAGGCTTTAGGTGCTGGTGTCCCACTGGCAGTCCAAGAAAGTCCCATTTCACATAATGACTTTTGTACTCTGTGGTGGAAGATGCCATACAACCATCTGTATCGTTGTCACCATATAATTGTTAAAGGTATTTGTGGTCTTTCCTCCTTTTCTGCAATAATTTGCAGCTCTGTTTTTACCTTCAGGCCTGTCTTACTTTCTATAGCGAAAGTTCTCCTTGTCTCTTGTTCTTTGCTTTGAAGAGTCTCTTCTAAATTATCCTGCATCAGTTTGCCATCCTGTGGATTTATGTTTGAGGAAGGAAAGGGTTGGTTTGGTTTCTTTATTTTCCCTCTTTGTTCCAGTTTTTGTTTTCACTATTATCAAACAGTTCTTACGAGCCCAGAGCCTTTCTGTGTTGTTGCAGTTCAACATAACCTCTGCCCAAGAAACTTTTCTGCATTTCTAATGGTCTGTACTGTGCAGAGGATCATTCCTACCCAGTTGGTTTGAGCTGGGAGTCCTCCTTTTACTGGTGATGGATCAAAGTTTTGGTTAGAGCTTGTCTAGGAAGGCTCAACAAATTATTTTGTGGAAATGAGGGCAAACTCTTTCCAAGTCCAGAACATAAGTAATTACCCATAAATAATTTCCTCTATATTCTAGATTTAGTTGGTATCTTGGGCCAGCTGGTTCTTCAAATATCCTCTACAATAAATTAACACTGAACTGTGTACAAATAAAAGTATTCCTAAAATAATGTTGCTTTTAAGCTCAATTACATGTCCCGTGGTTTCTTTTGTTATGAAAGGAGGGAATCTGGTTTTTTATTCAAATGTTCAGTGCTGTTCCTCATTTTATGTAGTTGTATCCCATTCTCTTTCTCTTCATAACCTCATCAAACTTTTAAGCTATGACAATATGAAGCATGAATAGCGTGTGAATGGAGCAGGAGGCTGCCTGTCAAGTGCAGTTGCCAGCTGGGCAAGACCCAGCTATGATGGGCGTCGACATTTCTTGATCAAATTGGCTGCCTGGGAGTTGTAGGACCTTGGGGAGTTAAGAGTGAAGACCCTTCTTGGTATTTATTGGGAAGATATTTTTTTCATAGGCTTTTCAGTTGCTCTCAGATGAACGGTTTATTTGTCTTTCTCATAGGTGTTAGAGTGAGCTGGACTGGAGGAGTGCTTGGAAGGGAGCAGGGGATTATGGTTAGTGCCTGCAATTCACACCAGACAGGCTGTTCGTTTAATTTTAGATGTGGATGATGATCTAAGCTGCGCGTCTCAACTGTGTATGGTAAATTAGGCAAGATGTGCTTTCCCTACCCTGCTTTATACCTCTGAAGAGACTGAATGCTTTTCACAGACAAGCTGATAAAATACCTGAAGGGCTTTGTATCGAGCAAGGTCATATTAACATGGAAATCTAGGTTGTTCACTGATACAGCTGTCCAGGCTTAGTTAAGTTTCATGTACTGGGAGCTGGTAATTCTTCATACTGTCAATTTTGGGGGTGGATGAGTGACTAAAACAGATATATTAATGTCTGGCAGTTGGAGTACTGTAGCCTGTGGTTATACAGCCCAGGTTAGCATCCTGCCAAGATTCAGAAAATAAATGGAATAAGTAGTAAAAAGGGGAATGCTGTGTACACCAGGAAAAGCTCTGGTGTTTCCTCTCTGGAAGAAAAGGAAATAAAGGACTGCTGTAGTGCTAATTTTTGCTGTCAAGGGTAAAAATAAGACTGTAATACTTAGAGATACAAGGAAAGTCAACGTTTTCTTCACAGAAATGTGGCTTTAAGTCCCCATGTCCTGGCCCAGTTTGGGAAATCACATTTTCTGGATCAAAATTTCCCTTGCTCTTTCCGTTATCTGAAGTTATAGACTGTTAAAGGTCATGAAATTAATTTTCATTTCAAAACGCAAGTGAATGACACAAAATAACTTCTTTATGTTCTTGCTATTGTGGTTGTGAAATTTGGCATGGAAAGTGCATGATGGGCACTCAGGAGCTGCTGTAGTGTGCTGGTTGCTGGAGAGAAGAAAGAAGATCTCTAGTCTTAGTACCTTATTTTTGTTTCAAAACAAAACAAACAGATCTCATCTGTTCTCAATTATTTGCAGTTGCTTATGGAACTGGACAAAAAATGTGTTTTCACTGAAAAATCTGAATTTTTGTGTCAACCAAAACTAGTCATATGTTTGTACCATTTTGGCTAAAAATAAGGAAAAACATTTAATCCATATTTTCTATAGACTTTGGAAAGCTAAATGAGTTGAGTTTATTTTTTTTTAATAACCCTGTTTTGAATTGTTATTTTCTTCTACAATTT
This sequence comes from Piaya cayana, assembly GCA_013389865.1. Taxonomy (NCBI): domain Eukaryota; kingdom Metazoa; phylum Chordata; class Aves; order Cuculiformes; family Coccyzidae; genus Piaya; species Piaya cayana. The sequence goes on from WAAB01024219.1 coordinate 21,673, forward strand.
TCTTATTGTGGCTTCAAAAAATGCAGACTTGGACCTTCCAAGAATGATAAAATTTTTTAAATTTTGGTTGATCTGATCTGAAGAAATACAGCAACATTTTTCTTTTTCAGATTCAGCTGTATTAAAAAAAACCAAATCCTTTGCACAGCTGTATGTAGTAGGGAGATTTACAGGTCCACGAGTCTATTTTTAAGAGGATTGAGTCTAGGAGCCATCTAGGTAAGGAACCAAGGGAACGACAGTTAATTGAGCGCTGGTCTTGCTGCAAGCTTTGCCCGCAGAAATGCCAGGGGTTGTGTACGAGGAAACCTTGTGCGGGCGGGAAGGACGTCGGAATTCGCTATAACTCAGGAGTGAGTATAGGCAACAGCAGGACGGGATATGCAAATAGCATTCAGACAAGTGTAATCAAAACTGCAGCAGAAGCAGCTAAAGCAGCCTGTTTGTCACCAGGACATCACTGTGTGCTGCGTGCATCTATTATTCTTGTGACCAGCACACTGTACATTCAGAGTTGTGGAAGTGATGATCCATAAAATGCATAAATATAATAAACTTAGACAGCAGCAGCAGAGTTAGGGAAGGCTCAGGCCACAATCTCCTGTTTCCCACTGTTAAAGACGTGTAGCCAGAGCATTGTTGATCTGCCTGGTACAATCAAAGATGTTTGCATGCTGCACTGAACATATGCTCTAGGTACTCTCCACAGGGGCTGGCAGATTGCTTCCTCCGTGCAATCATTTGTGTTGCTGCTGCTGCTGCTATTCTCCTGCCCACATGCAGGTCTGAAACCGACACAGTAATTTTCAGTTCTGCTTTAAGTATTCCTAATGCTGGGACTCGCAGAGAGCTGCAGTTTAAAAAGGTGCTATTTCTGGGCCTGCCCTTAAAAGTAGAAATACCCGGAGAACTGTAGACTTGTATTTTGAATATTTTTGGAATTTTTTTGTTTGCATTATTTTGGACTATAATTTTAAGAGCATAGCTCACCATCTTTTTGAATAGGAATTCAAACCTAGCTGTTGGTCTTTAAACCAGAGTTCTCTGCTAAAACTGATTTGGCGCTGAAGACCAACATTTTTATTTAGATCCTCTGTGTATGTTCTAAGAGCAGCTTATGAAGTGTACTCTTTGATAACATCTTGATGAAAAATTTTGCCTTCTACAAATGGTGTCATGGACTCAGTGTGCTGTTTTGCCTTTATTAAATGTATGTGGGCTGCTCATGTCTGCAACATGCGCTCTGTGATCTGAGCAGGTCTTGGAGGTCCCTTGCTGAAGGAGGACAGGCCCAGAGGAGGGGAAGGAAAGAAGAAGGAGGTGGAAGGGTAGAAGAAATTACTGTGTTGTGTCTGTTCGTTTCCCAGCTACTGTATTGTACAGCAAAATGACAGACTTTACATTTACACTGCTGAGGTGGTAACCCACTTTCTGTATTGACAACTCCTCCTTCCTTCCAGCAGAAACAACTCAACATTTTCCTCTGCATTTTTTTCCCCTCGATTTTTTTTCCAATGGCCATATGGACATTTTGGCTTTGAGTTGAAGCACAGGACACTACGGTGCAAACAAGCAAACTTTGCATATGGGCTGCTGCTTTGTTACAGAAGCTAATGTCTGTTCAACTGTGAGGAGAAATCTGTTTAAAGACATACGAGATGGGGATGCAGCTGGTTAGGCTAAAGTTTCAACCTTAGAAAAATCCTGAGGAACTTCTTAAGAAGAAGAATGGAGTAGGTGCCAGGAGAACAAAAGAATGATCCTAACTGACAACGTATTATTAGGATAAAATCACTCTCTGAATCCGTTCAGGCAATGATGAATGAGATGTGTACAAAGCATTGATCACTGCACGTTTTATTTCCTTAGCCTGTCTGTTACCTACCAGGAGGGTGTACTATCACATTCTTAAGCAGTTTTACCACCATATTTCACGTACCTTGAGACTCTTTTCCACTGTTTTGGCAGTATGCAAGGTTCTCTGTATGGCTCAGAATCAACCCCAAGATCTTTGTTAAGCTCTTTTTCCTTTCCTACCCAGCACCAAGCCAAATCAGAATGTGTTCTTCTCTTTGTCAAGTGTCAGTGTCTGCTGGACCCCTAGGGTTGGTCCCTTATCTCGACTTATTGTAAGCGGCAAGGGAGCTTGGAAAGCACAAAACCATCGGACAGACACGCACATTAGGGGATGCTGCTTCCCACCTGGATGAAAAAGATTAGAAGTGGGAGTTGAAATCAGATGAAATGGCAGGAAGTCGAAACCTCAGCCTCTCTGTCAAACAACCCTTCATCTTATTCTGAAAACTGCGATATTCCAGGTACTCCTTTTGTCTTTTGAGAAATTATTTTCTTTTGGTGGCCTAACGGGTAATGATCCCAAATATCAGCAGAGACTGTTTCTGCTGGGAAACAAGAACTAGCTCTCCCAATAAAATGTGTTTAGACATTATTTTCTAGGCTGAGGGTCGATTAATTTTCAAGCAGACACTTCTGTGTCTTGTAGGAGTGGACTGCTGAGGACTAGAGGATGTCTTTTGATTGATACTATAGGAATTTATTGTAAATACTCTAGAGAGTGAAGACCAAATTTTTGAGTACTGTGCTTGTGAACACTACAGAAAGCCAATGCCAAACAAATCCAAAATGGGCCAAATCTACAAAAGCTTCTTTGGTGTTTCTGCTTTGACCATCTCTAGGCGCAGCAGTGCTGCTCACCACATTGTACTGAAATAAAATATTGAATTTCAAGCAAATCTGGAACTTCAGATTGTGGATCTTGTTGAAGCAAAAGCCGCAATTATCTCCTCTATTAAATATGCTAATGAAGCTAAAATGGGGTTGGGTGGGGGACAAAGCCATTGTTTGATTTTAATGAAACGTATTGTCGTTTTGCATTTTATTTTAATGAGAGATGTGCTATTAAGCTTAATGCAGTCAAACTTCTGATAAAAACCCTTATCAAAAACCATGCCATAGGAAAATAAATTAATTTAATTGTGGCAGCTAGACAAAGTGGACCATTTTCTTGGGTTGGATGTGGAAAGGAATATGATCTAATAACACCACACTTATTAGTATTTCTGATATGTAAATTAAAAGCATTAAGTGAATAGCAACATGATCCATAACTTCCCCAGACAGACTAATAAAAGCAATCCGATTTTTTTAGCACAGAAAACTGATATAATTAGAAGACTGTTAACAATTTTTTTTTTTTAGCTGTGTGAAATGAACAAGCCACAGGAGACCCGTTCATCATAATAATTAAAGCTCAGGAATAGTTTTATATTACCATAAATGAGATCTGATGGATATCTTTTTAATTTACTGTAAATAGCTGCTGCTGCTTTTTTTTTTTTGGTAGAAAAACTTTTTTTTATTTTAACAGAAAGATGCCTAATCTTTGGGTGATGGTTTTGTTTGTTTCAGATGCTCCATAGTCTGTTATTTGCCAAGGGCATACATTAAATATCTTCCTAATGTGAGGAACATATGGGTTACCACTCAACAACAGCAAACAGACACAACAATTTCTCTTTTGCCGAGTACACACTGAGAGTGATCACTGGATATTGCTGAATTTCAGAATTTCTTTAAATTCCTAACACATTCTTTACAATAAAAGTTTATGAAGTGTTGAGTACAAATTAATGACAAGGAAATGATGCCTGGGCTAGGCATACTTTGCACTCTTTGGGATTTAATAACACTTACAATTCCTATTATTTTGGTGTGGCTGGCATGATCTGCGTAGTGCAGTAAGCAAGTACAACTGTGCGGCACAATGAGACCACGTGTCAGACAGAGTCGTTCCTCAGCTTGGGCAGTGGGGCTAGCTCTGTTGCAGGATGTGCTAGCAGAAGAGCTAGTGAAGGTCTCAGGAGAACATTGTAGTGAGATGGAAGAAATGATGTTAAGATTTTCTGTTTCAAAATGTTATTGCTTGGGGACAGTATGAAACAAACAAGATGGTAGCACGGGTTTGGTGGTTGTAATGAAAAATCCTTTGGATGGCTCTTGTGGTCACGCTTTTGAGAAGGAGCAGGGTCTGTTCCCCAAATCCTTTCATAAGCACTGTACTGCCATTTGGCCCCCTGCTCTGCTGATTTCATTTTTCAGGATACATCTTGAGCTACAGGTCCAAGGAAACATATGACTTGTGTCCAAACCTGATATTAAAAAATGCCTAAAAGGCAGGATCTCTGAGATAGGAAACCCTTACTTGCTTAAACCTGAATTGGGTCCTACAGTAGCTGTTAGTGTCTCTGAAAATCCCTCCCTAAGCATCCAGCATTCCCATAGCCTATAGGGTTGTATGATCCTTCTGGCTGGTGCATGGTCTGCTCTGAAAGTGAAGTGCCTTTGTGCAAAGCCTGTAGTAGCACTGGAGGCAAGACTGCTCTTCTTTTCTGAAGTATGTTACTTTCTTGCCTCTTGGCTATTAAACTTCACTCTGTTCTTCTGGTGTATTTAGCCACGTCTTTCTATATTCAGTCCTAAATACCTTCTTGATGTATGTGCAGACTTTCTTTAGTTGTTCCTGCGTGGATGATTTAAGGCCAGCGTATAACTTTTACCCAGAGTGTGCAAGTGTCTTCTCTAATAAATAAAACCCACATCTCACATCAGTGGGCACCCTGGGACTTGTGTAACAATTCCACTCCTGTTTAGTTCTGATGGCTTGGAAACGCGGTCCAATTGCACTTCATGTCGCAGAGCCTGCTGTTCCAATGCGGGACTGATTCTCCACTTCGCTTATAATGGGCAATAGGACATCACTGTGTTGGAAGAGGGTTAAAAAAAAGAAGATGATGTAATCTGCTTTGTCTTGTGGCTATTCCACTCTGTATAGGTCTGCAACAGCATTTAAGGAACTTTAGTTATGTAGTACAAGAAGACAAACCTAGAGTTAAATGGTTTTCTCCACGGTTGCTCTGAGCAGCTATGGGTGCTGTGAACCCATAGCTATTGTCTAGCCCTAAACATTTACATTCAATTTATTTTGGCTTTCAATCATAATTTAAAAAATATATATCTGTGTCAAGAATCCTGTTTTCTCAGTAATGCCCAGGGACATATATCCAGAAGCACACGTTGCAGGCTATAGAAATGGAAGCACATTGCAATCTTTCTTTGTGACATTTGCACCTCTTTCTAGACGTGAGCTAGTGAACAGCCGTTCTCGAGGAGCTGTATCTCAATAGTACCTTTTAGCCCTGTTGTGGAATGGAAAAACAGAGAATAGCATAGATGAACCATAAATAAGAGATGCCAGTTAGTATTACTTGGGAAACAAGCATCTAGAGAGAAAGGTAAATTCAGGAGTCAAATAAAATATTACTGGTAAACAGAAACTTTATCTGAATGTATTGATATATTTGTAGATCATAAATAAGCTGACAGTTTTGATCTCTCCAAGCGTTTTAAACTTGTCATGTTTACTTTTTCCTACTTCCCAGGAAAGGACTTAAGAATTGGTCTGGGTTAAAACTACAGGGAAAAGTTGAAATGATCTGTGGTGGACTTACATGCTGTGCTGAATTCATCACTATATTATTGCATTTTGCTTTGATTCTCTGTATGGAATGGTATTTGTGCTATTAGCTTAAGCTCTATCAATGTTACAGGCCTTGCTATAAAAACAGCTGTAAAATGTTAAAACTTCTCATAGAGAACTGCTGCTTGGGAGGCAGTAGACCTTGATTTCAGTTCTCAGCTTTGAGAAGAGATGAAGCAATGAGGTGGGGTGATAACATCTGCTCTCTTCCAGGATGTTTTCTAGGTGATCATCAGCATCGTACTTTACAGTAATCATAGAATCATAGAATAACCAGGTTGGAAGAGACCCACCGGATCATCGAGTCAACCATTCCTATCAAACACTAAACCATGTCCCTCAGTATCTTGTCCAACCATCCCTTAAACCCCTCCAGGGAAGGTGACTCAATCCCCTCCCTGGGCAGCCTCTGCCGGTGCACAATGACCCTTTCCGTGAATAATTTTTTTCCTAATGTTCAGCCTAAACCTCCCCTGGCAGAGCTTGAGGCCATCCCCTCTTGTCCTGTCCCTTGGCACTTGGGAGAAGAGCCCAGCACCCTCCTCTCTACAACCTCCTTTCAGGTAGTTGTAGAGAGCAATGAGGTCTCCCCTCAGCCTCCTCTTCTCCAGGTTAAACACTCCAGCTCTCTCAGCCATTCCTCATAGGATCTGTTCTGCAGCCCCTTATGGTGGCACAAAGCTGCTGCCTTGCCCTGATCTTCTTCTGGATGAGACCTAATGTTTCAGGGGAAAAGAATCTGCACCCTCCCAGCCAGAGAAAAGCAGTTGTCTGTGTGGGGACTGAATCTTTGAGAGAGCACAGGAGTTTCCAAATGCTCCATGGGGTCAGGTTTTCCAAGGGGACTCAGCACAATTGTGTTATAGGTTCAGATTTTTCAGAGGAAATTCATGGCCCCCAGGTTGAGTGATTTTTTTGAAAGCCCAGCTCTGGTGGTGAGTGCCAGGCTTAATTTCCCGATAAGACCTTATATTACTATTAATGTTGTTGCTACTTAATTCACAGGATGACTGTAAGATTAAATTTCTTCTTTTCATAAAGACATGGAAGTTTGATGCAGCAGCTGTTCTACAGCAGTAGCTGATGGCATTAAGAAGATATTTTTGTGATAAGAACATATTTGGGGAGGGTAACATCTCAGCTCCCATACAAACTAGCCTTAATTTTCATCTGCCATCTTGAGGCACGCTAGGGAGGGGAGTAAATTCCCAGAGTCAGATTGGAAAGAGCATTCCTATAATTCTGATTTAGTACCATTTCCTATTTGTCCCAGCCTCTCATCAGCTACACTCAGATGATAATTTATGTTTTAATGGGCAGAGTACTTTACTGCCCACAGGGTTATAAACTAAGCCACGATTTATGTCCCATGCCTCTGAAATACCATATATTTATTTCCCTGGCACTTGGGTGTGGTGGAGTTGAATCTCTAAAGAGCTCCCTTCTGTCCCTGTGCTTTGCTATGAGGTGGCCACAAATTTGGGTTTCATTTCATACCAGAAACACACGACGCTTGGTGAAAGAGGAAGCAGCTTGGTCCTGTAGTGAGGGTGCAGGAGGAATCGTGGAAAGGAGTGCAGTTATGGGGGGGTTATGCTGGTTTCACCTGTAAATTTATTGCCTTACCTTTAAATTTATCCTTTCCTAAAAGTCCGGCCTTGGGGCTTTCCTGACAGAGCGCAGGGGGTCGGTGCTTGCAGCGACTCTGGGAGGAGGCGCAGTGCATGGAGCAAGCTGGGGTGCAGGCGCTGTGCTGCTGCTCTCTGTTTGTGCTTGCCCTTTGCTGTTGCACTGCAGGGAGTCCTGGCATGATTTTTCTCAGACCAGGAGTGACAAAAGTAGCAGAATGGCTTTTTAAAGAAATAGCAGTATTATGTATATTTAAAGCTATATATATTTATGCAGCTAAAATCCCACCAGAGGCAGAGGCAGTGGGAGAAGGCAATGTGCAGTGCTGAAGTGTGAGAGTTAGTGTTGAGGGAGGAGGGAGACAGTGAGGCTACTATATCTCCTGTTTTTTCAGGCCTGTAGCATGCCAGCCCTCTCCGTCTGGTCAATTTATAGCAGCAAACCAACATTTGGGGCTGGGCTGGGAGTTGGTGCAATTCTCCAAGTCCATTTAGGCATTGATATCTCTTCTAGGATTTGCACACCCTGATGGCAGAGGTGTGGAAAAGTTGGCCACGTGCCTTGCCTTGATTTTTGATGTTTCCTTCTCTCTGTCCTGAGAGCAACAGATATGTTAATATTCTTGACTATCAGAAAAGTTTGAGAGGTCTTCCCTTTCCTTACAGCAAAGAGGTAGTAGGAAGATCCCCATTTTTAGTTCTGAAATTACTGCTGTTTCTTGGAGCAGAGTGAAAGTGAAGTTCTTGCAGACCGATGCTATCAGGAAGGACAGTTTAATGATGATTGCAATGACACCAAGTCTTCATCAACTTCTGACATGTGCCAGTCAGAATCTGGAGCTCTGCAGTTAAAATTGTTTCTGAATTATATGCAGGTCTCTGTTTCCCAAATCTCCATTTGTATTGTCTCAATTAAAGCTTCCCACTCAGGCTATCTGGCCAGTAACCACTTTCAGCAAATCTTCTGCTTGTTTCCACCTAGTAAACTCCACTGGGCATTGAATTTAAATATGTGGTAGAAAAACATCTTTGCTGTAGGTGTGAGGTGGGACTCCTTTATATAACTTATCCTTATAAGTTACATAAAATCAGCTGTGGCAAGTTTGTTCCATTTTTTTAGACATAAAAGTTTGCCAGTGTTTGAAGTGCTGTCAGGTGCACGGTGACAAGGAATGTGTTTGTGTGTGGCTACGTGAAATAATTACTGTTCATAGTGCGGAAGACTGGCTAAAAGAATATACAGCATTGTATCTTAAAAACATATTCAGCTAAGAAATAGATAAAATCTAAGAAACTGAAAAGAAAAATTAAATAAAAAAACAGAAAAAGAAGTCACAAAGGAGAAAGAAATATGATGGGAAAAAAAAGTATTGTTAGTATTTACAGCAGATAGTGCTTCAAAAGCCTTGGAGAGGTGAGGAATTATAAATGACAGATGCTGTAGAAACAGAAACATAGTGCCTACTGCTGGGCTTTTGTGAACGTGGTGTGACGCAGATTGCAAGAAGGGGACAAAGCAGGCAAATGGAAGAGAAGAGGCATAGGGTTGCTAGGAAAACAGAAATCACTGTTGCCACTGATGAATATCAGCAGGGGCTGAATTGCAGTCATCACAACTCTTGAACTTTTCAGATGCCTTGGAGAAAAACTGGGGGTTTGTTCTTAGTTAAAATGAAGAAGTGCTGATACTCCAAGTAAGTGGTGCTGGAAAGGCTGATGAAAGCTTTGACAGAGCGGATTAATTCTCCAGATCTGAATTTGGTTCTGTGCGGGAATGAAACAACAAGATGGACTCCAGATAGACGTAAAGCAGAGACCTTTATCATTGCAACTTACAGGTTTATATACCTTTGCTTGTCTGTCCACATGCTTCCCATGGCATCCTGATTGGCCCAGGCCTATTGTCCATGTGCTTGCAATCACCAGCATCAACATTTGGTTGGTTGACCTCCAAAACCCCACACGCTGCCCTTGAAAGCTCTCTCCAGCTTGATTTGCATCTCTGATGTTCACCTCTTTGTCCAGTTTCCCACTTTTACAACCCAAGGTCAGTTCAAGGACCCCAAGTCAAAGAAGTATCAAACAGGTCTGCCTTGCTGTCACTGATTCCTACAGTTCTGTATCTAAGAGGCATCATTTATGTTCTGTGGTGCACAGCAGAAAACAAAAGTTACACTGCATTAGATGCCCTTCTGTTACCCTTAGGACTGGCTGCAGTATCTCCACTTCCCATGGCCTGCTACCAACTGGCAATCTTGATTAACTAGTTTTTGGTTTTATTGTTCTGCCTTGGGAGTAGCTGCTATAATACCAAGCTGGAGGCAGGCAGGGAGCCAGCCCTGCCAAAGAGATTGGCAGTGCTCTGTCACAGTAATTCCTGTGTGGTAGAAGATATTGACTGATTCTCTCTCACACAGAGAGCATCTCCTGTCCTGGGAGATGTCTGAATCAGGAGGTATAGTTACCTCTACCTCATTGGAGGCATTTCAGGTATCAAACATCCCATTGTTTGCAGCCTCTGTGAAGATCTGTTTAAAACTTAGTATTTTAACACGTGCAGACTCTTTTTTCCTGGCTTTGCCCAGACTTCCCCAACATTTGCTTTGTATTTCACCTTTAAGTGAAACTAGTAGCAAGGTTTAAATAATATAACCAACCCCCCCTTTTTTTTCTTTAACTGAATAACCACCAGCCTATAGTGAACCTCCTAACATTGTTCTTGACTACTGTGTTTGTAAGGGAGCTTCAGTCAAGGTGAGGTTTACATTATGCAATAATTCCCAGAGAATGAATTTTTTTGCATCCCATCGGGAAACCAACCAGCTGCTTTGTTTTAATGGCTCCGAGGCATGGATCAATGGCTTATGACTTGATGTGCAACCTTGTCACACTCATATGGATATGGGATGCAGGGGAATGAGTCATTTGAAACCTCGTGGCTGGTTTGCCGGGTGTTTTTCTGCAGAGAAAACTTGGGAGGTTGTTTGTGCATAGATAATTGTTAAAACAATCATTAACACATATAGCTCCGCAGCTAAAACACTGGAGTGCATGAGTCATCCTTGCCTTCCCCTGCACTGACTGCTGCAGCTGGGCTCAGGCAGCCATTCACTCTGAGCCCAAGGAGGATACTCTCTCCATTCACCAAAGACAGTAGAATAGTGACTGACTAACACAAGGAATTAATGAACTTTGCTTTATTCTAAGAGCTGTTATCCTTATGTCCTCTTCCCAACAAGTCCTGTCTACCTTGGAACCTGTGTTGTCTTGATAGTACCTCTCTTTCCCTAAGGAGCAGTGCTTTGCTCTTGCTGTGGGTGAGCTTTAGGTCACTCCTACGTCTCCTCTTTGGTGCTGGATGCCAAGGGTGACCTGTCCTCTGTGTGTTACTGTGCTCAGTGTAGGTGCTTTGAAATTGGATATAAAAGGAAGTCAAACCTTTCTTTCCTGACGCAGGATCACACCCTTTTAATATGAAGGCATTTTACGTTTATTTAATCGTTGCTGCCTGGAGGAATTTTTCTGAGCCTTTAATACATGTTATTGTTGAGAAGCTGTTAAAGAGGTTTAATGTATTTATATTCATTTATGTTATATCACAACAGAACATCCGCTTCCCTCTAAAATTACATTGTGCTGAGCACCAGAATTCCTTTCATGTAACGCTTGGTTGAAGGCTTATTCTGTCACACTGTGGTTACAGGTTTCATAATATTCAGCAGTCATTGTTACTCTAGGTTTTGCTGCTGCACTATAGAAGTGGAGATATCTGCCTCTTTTCAAGCCTATTAGCTTATTTTGGCCACAGACATCTTTCCTTTTGGATCCTCCAGCTCTTTCTAAGACACATTACTTGTTTGTGTGGTTACCACTGTGTTAGCCTTGCTCTATATGCTAATATCTTACCTTCAGAGTTGCAAAAATTAAAGACTTTAGCTTTTGAACAGGTAGATTTTTTTTTTTTTCCTGCAGGAGATAATGCTGGCAGTATTGATATTGATCCCCACAAAAATCAGCACAAGCTTAACTGTTTGGAGGAGAGCGGCTGGCAAATCCAAATGCACACATGCTGATAGATAGAGGTCTGGGTAGGTAAAGTGAAAACTACTCCATTTCCTTAGGTGCAAAAGCTCTCTTAGCTACCCCTCCTTAGATGAGGTCCAATGGCATGAGCAGAATGAGCTGAAATTGTCAGGCTGACTACCCGAAACGCTCCCATGTCAAAAAATAACATGTCTTTTGCAGCCACAGAGAGAACTGACTTTGGAATGCTTTCTAAATTGGAAAGAAATTATAATTTTTAAATATTTAATTTCCAAATACCATCATTTTGATTGACTTTAATGGATATTTTTCTAGTATTTATTACTCAAAGAAATTTACCTACTTTCTTCAACTGAATCTCTATAAACGGCATTACTGTCAACATATGGGACATTTAGTTATAAAACTAAGGATGCAGAAGGTAATTTCAATTAAGGGAAAAGATAAAAATTAGCAGCTAGGAAGGCAGCATCTGTGTTCTTTTGCAGGAAGGGGAATATATACACTGGCATGAAGATGCCTATCTTGATGGGAATGAGTCAGGTCTAAAGAAATCAACATTGTATGAGGTGAATAGGGAAATCAGTGTCTTTTCCAAAAGAGAACTGGTGACATCACTTGAAACTGGCAGCTGGCAGGTTCAAAATGAAAGGAGGTACAGCTTCACCAACTGCTTAACCTGTGAAAATTCTTGCCAGAGGATGTTATAGATGATAAAACTTTATATGGGTTTGGAAAGGGAAGGGGCATCTTTACAGAAGAAAAAATCCATTTGGTAATACTAAATTTTGGGTTTTTTCCATTTATTTCTTTGGTAAGTCCCTGCTTTGCAGGCTGTTGAGGGCTGTTTGAGGGTTTGTGGTGTGTGTCACTGCTTGACTTGTCCTAACATTCTCCCTTAGACATCCTCCCCCAGGGATCTTTGGGATCATAGTGAGGAGAGAGATGTGCCTGTGGTCTGACTTGACTCCTAACCAGCTGCACCAGCACAAAACTGATGTTGAAGACAGGCTTAAGGTAAAAGGAATAGCCCCTATTCCTTCCTCTGCACAGCACTGCTTGTTTCTCAGTTTATTTTGAGATGGTGAAATGATCTGGAACTGGGCAGGGATGTGACCCTGCTAAACCCGCAGCGTTTCTTGTTTTCAGTGCCTCCAAAGGAAGGAGCAGTTCGGCAAATGAGAGTCTGCTCTGTGTGGGATATTTTCTTCTCTCTTACCTCAGTCTAGCTGAGTAATGGTTATTTATAGTCGGCAGTTCACTGGCCTGCATGTGGCCATTTGGCTGCAGAATCAGGTCTTATCCTTTATCTCTCCCTTAGCCAGAAAACATCTGATAAACTGCTGACACAGGATTTGAATTTTCCTAATGCAAAGCCTCTACCTAATTCTAAACCAGAATTAGAAGGGATGTGGGCACACCTACATTAATCCAAATCTCTAGAAGGAAAGTTTAAACTTTTCTAATAACATTGCAATGGGAAGATATAGGCTGCAAGCATTGAAATGCAAAGCATCAAAATGATTACTTGCTTTAAAACACTTAATGTATAAAGCAGAGACAATGCACTTGAATGAAACTACTAATCTTGGTTCCTGCTCCCCCCTTTGCATAGCAGGTTGCTGCAGAGGTAAGTGGGGGTTGACTCGCCTTTATTTTTGGTTACAGCACAATGCAATCACATCATTCCCGTTTCCGACACACCCTCTATGGGGCCTTGCTTTTCCACCTGCCACCCAGGGAAACAGTCTGTCAAATCACAGAACTACCATGGCTTCAACCTCAAGCTGCTCCATTTTCCCCATTAACCTTCTACGTTGCACCCTCTTTCAAAGCTTCACTGTGATTCTCTTCTTTTTGCTCAGAGTTAAATCAGCAGGTATTTTGTCATCCACTGCAAATTTTAATCTGCTTTAATCTTTTGCTTCCGGAATATCTTGGTCACTTAAGACCGAGTTAAGTAGAAGTGAAGGAAGAGGAAGAAGAGGAGGAAGAAACAGATGGTCACTGGTGTTGCTGAACACTATCATCCATGAAAATCTCAGATTGGCAGCCGCACAGTGTGGTGATGCCAGACTGCAGATGTACTGACATGGGCTTCAGGCCTTCCATTTATTGTGAAGCTGCAGTTGCACCACTAAAGGCTTAACGCTAACCCACAGAGACCGTGTGTATCATCCGTGGTAGTGAGAGAGTAAGCCAGAGCGAGCCTTTTTCTGCACAGCCTTCTGTGTGTGCTTCAGGAGATGATATTGTCAAGTTTTTATGGTCCTAGTGAAGACAAGTTGAAACAAACTGTAGGTAAATTTAGTTTCTAACTCTTCCATGGGTGGGAGAGGTCCTGCAAATGTGATATAGGGTCTTAGTTTGTACAGGTTCTTCTGTCTCGCTCATGCATGTCCCGATCTGCTTGTGGCAGCAATATTCCCTCCTGGTACTGGGCGATTACTGCTTTCTTGGTTTGCTGGTAACAACTCCAAAGCCGTTATTCAAAATGGTGATGAGCAGGTATAGTGATGATAAATTAAATTTGAAGGAATCGAGGCCCAAACAGGAACAAGTTTCAATTTAACTTCCAGAAACATACACAATTCAGATTAAAAGATAAACACATTTAGTTTTTAAAGTATAGCCAGTATTTAAAACAAAAAAAAGTGGACTTTTAAATTGACTTTATTTTTCTTCACTGTAACAACTGAGGTGCGGGTGCCTGCAAAGTGTGCTGCTGCAACTGTACTTTTTAACCCAAATAATTATTTGCTTCACATGTATTTTTCTAGCTTTGAACAAATTTGTGTGCATCTAGCTTGATAAAATGAAAGCAAATACGTAATGTTGTCTCCTAAATGAAAATTGCCACAACATGGTATAAAGATACATATAGAACATGTGATGACTTAAAGAGAAAAGACCACGCGAGCGTGCTGTTTGTAATGTATGCAAATGAATTTACTCTGGCAAATCTGTCCTAAACTTTTAATTAATGAGTTTGTTAAAAACGGGAAAGGTAATTATCCTTTTAATTATAGTAAAACAGTTTCCAGATTGCCATGGTAATAGTTAAATGTATTTCCTGTAAATTTATAGTGTTGATTGTAATGACTATTAGCTGTATATCCTTTTTTTCTTGTTTTTTTTTTTTTAATTACAAAGCATATGATTTTTTAACAAGGTTAAAGACCAGAAGTAAAGGTAGGGGAAGGGAACACAATATACATGAGAGAAAAAATGCCATCATGCCACCAATCGTAAAACTGGTGGTTCAGTTGCTGGCAATGGCCCAACTGTTCCAGAACTGGAGCAATGATCCAGGTGGATCAAGGACAATTCCCTTATAAATCAGAAAATGATGGCCCTCCTGATTGATTCTCATATCTATAGGTCTCTAGTACTCTTTGCAGAAACACTGGTATTAGTTCCCATGATTGATTTGATTGAGAACACTCTCTCTCCCTAAGCTTTTTGTATGCTCTGTGGGGTATGATTCACGTCCATCTAAACTGATGTGGATTGTTGTAGTGTGGCTCTTCGGCAGAACCATTTCTTTCCTCTGTGGTCTGAAACATCGGCGGGGAAGGATGCTGTGGGGCACTGCTAGTCTTGGTGTAGCAGCAGGACTGCTGCGAAAGTACCTCTTTGTCATACGAGTTGCATTTCAAAGGATGTAACTGAATGGGGGCTCGATATGAAGGACATAACATTGTGCATGTCTTCAGATGTATCCCATTTGTATCCTGTGCAGCATCTGTCTCTGACCTATAATAGAATCTAACCTGAAGCAGGATTCAGATATTACCGTAGTGTGTTTAACCTATTAAAGAAATACGAAGAATGATGAGTTTAAATGGAACACAATGGAAATACACCATTTGTAACAGCTGGTGAGGAGGCTGGAGAACAGGCCTTGTGAGGAACGGCTGAGACAGCTGGAGCGTTTAGCCTGGAGAAGAGGAGGCTGAGGAGAGACCTCATTGCTCTCTACAACCCCCTGAAAGGAGGTTGTGGAGAGGAGGGAGCTGGGCTCTTCTCCCAAGTGCCAGGGGACAGGATGGGAGGAAATGGCCTCAAGCTCTACCAGGGGAGATTTAGGCTGAACATTAGGAAAAAAAACTTCACAGAAAGGGTCATTGGGCCCTGGCAGAGGCTGCCCAGTTTGTGGGTTGATTCACCTTCCCTGGAGGTGTTTAAGTCACAGGTGGACAAGGTGCTGAGGGGCATCGTTTAGTGTTTGATAGGAATGGTTGGACTTGATGATCCGATGGGTCTTTTCCAATCTGGTAATTCTATGATTCTATGATTCAGGAATAGGAATAGTATCAGGTTTTATCTGATTACTTAATGGAAACTCTCGTGGACCTGCAGGCCTTTGAAGCAGGTGGCCTATGTTGTTTTTTCTTGGCAGCAAAGCACATGAGTGCATCTACAGAGACCATGACCAACGCATGGGAATCATTCTGAAGAGGTTATTTATGTATTTACTTTCATCAAAAGCCAACCCACTTCATTAAATACCCAGGGAATTCAAAAGTGAGGGGTAAAGTGGTTTTTTTGATGCGATAAACATAAGTTACTCATTATACATAAAATAATAGCATATACCGCATGTTACAAGGAGTTCAGGCTGGGAAATGTATCACCATTGCCATGTTCCTCTCATTTCCTGTGTATTCATCTAAAAGGTACTGATTCAGCCTCTCTAATTGGCTTGTTATACACTTAAAAAAAAAAGAAGCCACCAAAATCCACAACAAAACTCTTCAAACTTTTACATTGAAAGCTCTGCTGTGTGCTTGTATGTGTTTCGATTTGAATATGAATCAGAAGAACAAGAACTTGAATTTTCAGTGCTCCAATGGGTAGATGAATAGATGACTGAAGAGAGAAAGAAGAGTAAATTAAAAAGTAAAATAAAAGGCTTGTAATAAGCCTCGGTTTTGTGTACTGCTCCGGGAGCAGAACCATCTGTCCTTTTGCCTCAGACACCATAATTTTATTCACATGGTCCTCTCAATTTTAAATTAAAATAAAAAAAAAATAAAAAGAGAAGTGTTTGTAGGGATGCCTCATTATCTGTATTTTCTTTATGGAAACAACTCCCAGTGCAACTTTATGTTTGCTTCATTGCCTAGTATTTGAGATGGAGCTGGATGGAAAGGAAAGACTTTTGGATACACTTTGCAGCTTGCTGTTTAATTAGAGTATTGTCATCTCTTGGCTGCTTGCAGATCTCCAAAGAAACATTGAGGCCTGATGGGTTATTCGTTAGATGTGTGTGATTGATCTTGCAGTTTTTAACTATCATAATTCTTTCATTTCTGGAAGTGGGTTTCCAATCAGGCTTTGGATGCTTGTTACATAACACATGGAATCATAGAATCAGCAGGTTGGAAAAGACCCACCAGATCACTGAGTCCAACCATTCCTATCAAACACTAACCCATGTCCCCCAGTATCTTGTCCACTCATCCCTTAAACCCCTCCAGGGAAGGTGACTCAACCCCCTCCCTGGGCAGCCTCTGCCAGTGCACAATGACCCTTTCGATAAAAAAAAACTTTCCTAATGTCCAACCTAAACTTCCCCTGGTGGATCTTGAGGTCATTTCCTCTTGTCCTGTCCCCTGTCAC
>WAAB01024219.1:38589-52168 GCA_013389865.1 Piaya cayana
CAACCAACACCCCCAGGTCCTTCCCCTCTAGGCAGCTTTTTTTTTCCCATTTGAAATGGAAGAGGGAAAATACTTGGTCCTTGCTCAAGTGGATTGTTTGTCTTTCCGGTGCCCCCTCTGCTTCCACAGCAGGAGCTGGGCAGGGATGTGGGCAGGGGTTGGGCCCCACATCTCTGCTTCGCGCTGGGGAGCTTAGTCTTGTGCTGCTGGGGGCTGACCTGGAGATGAAACTCTTGAGTCTCACACGGATCGTGTCACTTTTATGGGCCATGGACTGCTGGTTTCTTCTGAAAGGAGAGGAAAGGTGGAACTTGTTCTCAGTGAATTGAAAGGATCCGTGGAGAGATGCCACTGCAGCTTTTCACTCACAGGAAGAACTTTATTTAGGGGAAGGTGATTGAGAAGGAAAGTCTGGGAGAAACTAAAAATTGAGGAGAAGGTGACTCCATGAAAATGAAGCTTCAGCCTTAGACTGATTCCACAAAGACCTTTGTGTTCTCAGTCCAACAAGCCAAAAGCAAACATTTTGTACAGACTGGTGTAAGGGTAATTTAAAACCAATACAACTTCAAGTTCTGTGTAAGTGGAAAGGAGCCTTTATCTTGTTTGTTTGGCTTCGTAGGTCCCCTTGAAACACTCACATTTTAACCTGAAAGTTGAAAATAATTTTACTTTAAATTAATTTAAAGTAATAGCTCCTGCAATCACTCACAAATGGTAAAACCTCCTAGTATCAAGACAGTTTGAAAACAGGTGTTAGTAAAATGCTCTATAGGCTACTTTCAAATTGCCTTCCTGATTTTAAAGATTTTTCTGCTTTTTTTTGCACCGCCTCTGTTGAAAATGATATGCAGAAGTACAAGTCTCGCAGCTAAAGCTGATAATCTACACCTACCTCCCACAGTCGGCTTTGTTTATATGGTGCCCTGGTGAGAAGTATTTTGAAGGACTGGGGTTTGAAAGTAAGAGGTTTGAGTAAAAAGAGATGCTGGAAAGTACTGCTGTGTGTTTGGTTTTTTTTTTAATAAATAAATTCTCTGTATCTTTTCCTTCTGATTCTTCACTTAAAAAGTATTTCCCTTGATTTCTGAAATCTCTCATTCTTTTAATAAATTCTTCCCACTCTCCTTTGATGTTTCAGTGTATCAGGTTTGCCAGACTTTCTTGATTGTTCCATGCTTTGATGCTGAGGTTGTCATTGTTTCACACCAAAATAAATAATATGACATTACTTTATTCTTTAAAAGAAGCACACTCATACACATGCAACGTCTGCTTCAGTGCCTCCAGTCAAACTGGATAAAACTCATTAACCTGATGTTCCTGTGTTAAAAGCAATTTAAAAACCAATATAACTTGGAAGCCTAAGAATGCTGATTAATACTATGGTGTGAGAAACATGGTAGAGGTTGCCTTCCTCTTGTAGCCCAGTTTCAATATTCAGCTTATGAACAGAAGAAAATACCCACAACATTTCTTTTTTTGCCTTTCAGAAGTAATTTTTGAAAATGAACTTATTTAAAAAAACCCACCCTTCCTGCTTTTCAGACCAAATCTAAGTTTAAATCTAAATTTGACCAACACAGATGTCGGTGCTGTAATCAGCGTCAAAAAGAATGTAAAGAATTTAATATTTTAATATGTTTTATTGTCTGTGTTAATTGCAATAATAATAACAACAACGTATAATGAATATAATATCATTAATATAATTAATATTATAATATAACAAATACAATTAATATAATATAATATAATACAATGCAGTACAATAGAATACAGAATAGAATATAGAATATAGAATAGAATAGAATAGAATAGAATAATTAATGATCAGGATATGGCAGCCAGTGCAGCATTTGTGTACGTTGCTGTCTCTGAGATCATCATTACAAAGCAAATGCATAAAGATTACCATAAATTCTGATACAAACTGAGGGTTGCTGTTGATCTTTTGCCCTGTTTTGCTTCTGCAGTTTCTTCGTGGTGTTTCCCTCAGCAGTTAGGATCCTCTTACCTTGAGTGGTGGTCACTGCATGTTTCAGAAAGCTGCAGTTTGGTAATGGTGATTGTCAATCAGGTTGTAGGGTTCAAGCCAAGGGGACCTGGTGGTGCTGCTGGAGCATCAGAGAGGTGGCAGAGCGGGGATGAAGAGGCGGGGTTGGCGTCAGGGAGCTGCCAAATGACAGCAAAAAGGGAAATGGAGATTAGAGGCTGGGGAGGCAGCACTGAGAGGGACACTGCAAGGAACAGTGGGTATCTTGGGGGACAGAGGTGAACTTTAAATGGGCAAGAGCTGAATTTCAATGCATTTCTAAGGCCACTGCAAAGGAGCAAAACCAGGCAGGACAGACATTGCCGCCTTCTCCTAGTGCATGTTTGAATCTTTATCAAAGCAGTTTATCAACTGATCTAATTTTCAATTCTAACCTGCAGAAGCATGCAAGTAATTAGATATGCTGTTGTAATCCTCTTGAAAACAAATTATGGACATGATGTTTCTGATTAATCGAAGTAGTAGGGAACATATTTTAAAAATCAAGTGCGTATCTAAAGAATTCCAATGGTATCTTCTTTTTCTTAAATTTATCTTGTAAAGGCAGAATTAAACTTTGAACTTGATAGTCTAGTCAGAGTTTATTATGTTTTGATTATTATTTTTAAAAATTTATGGCCTTTCTTGGGAAAAAAAGGATTAGATTTAGATGCAAATAGATCTTTGTCTTCTGCCCACTGAAAGCAGCTGTAAAGCTTGCATGGATGTCAGAGAGTTAATCATCCTGTGTGGTCCTGCCCTGCACGTTGAACATCTTCTCTAGGGATTAATCTCCTACTTGGTCAAATAATCAGTAGATCTTACTTTGATTGGTGTTCTGACCCCAAGAGATTGTACAAGGATGCTGAACTGGGAGGCTGTCATTACAACACCATAAGGAGAGCTCAAACCAGTGATCTGGCAGTGAGAGCTGAGCAGCTTTGCAAAAAACCTCCCAGGGGAAGGGAGGACGTGGCAGCGTAGAGGGGCCGTGGCAAGGAGCTGGTCACCAGTGGCTGGTGCAGAGAAACTGAGGGGAGAAGGAGCTAGCCCAGCCAGCTCTGGCAGGGCATGCAGAGACCTACCTGGGAACTACTGGGTGTGGGGCAGGATTTGCTGCAGTTTAGGAAATCTCTAGGTTAGCTGGGACCAAGTGTGGAGAACCTGCCTGCAGTGACACCATGACCTGTCAGGGAGAGCAGAGTGTAACACATTTTATTTCTCTTCTGTTAGATCTAGTGGCTTTGAGTTTTCCCTGTTTAATAAGTTACGTATTTGAGGTTAGTTGTGATGAAATCTGGCTTTATTTAAGTTACAAAGGCTTTTGGTCTTCTTTAGGGAGCTCATTATGGAGAAAAATCGTAGGCAGTAGATGTCAAAGCTCTGACTGACCCAGAAGCTTATTATACCTGGCTTTAAAAAAAAAAAATGTGGTCACAGCATGAGCTCTCCCTCCTTGTTTTGCAGGGGTTACACAGGAACTGGAATTTCTTTCCAGCATAGAGAGTGATCCTTCCTCTTTGGGCATATTCATTGTGAGGTACTCATGCTGGCTTGATGTCCCTTTCTCCAGAGGCACTGGGGCATTGTGGTTTTCCTTCCTGTGGGGGAGAGCTGGACAGACCTCCTTCAAAAACCTCCAGTAAATCCTTCAGTAAATAAATCCTGAGCAAACTTCAAGATCTAATTTTCCCTCTGTGGGTGGAATGTGAGAACAAGAGCGATGAAAGCTGAGAAACAAATGAATTTCATTCTTCAAACAGTATTATTTACAGGGCTGTGGGGTGTTTTGCACTCTGTCTCCCTGCCTGGTGCAGATTAGCAAGGAAATGCAAGCTGACTGGTTGAGGACAGTGCAGGAGGATGCCAGGATCTACAGGGCCACTTCTGTGGTGCAATCTCCTCAACAGTTAATTTACTGTAGGGCTTACCTCTCAGGGTCTGATAATTCCCATCATGCTTTTTTTATCCAGTGTGAAGTGTTGGACTGCTCAGCCAGGACACCAGGTTTGCTTTACAACGGTTTTGTTACTTGAAGTGGTTTATATTCTGTTCTACAATCAGGTTGCCCTTTGGATGTTTTTTCTTCCCCCTCTTATCTACATCCAATAAATAACTTCAAGTTGTTCTGTCCTGCTATTTAGCAAAGATAAATGATTTGGGAAACTGAATTCTTCCAGTTCAACTGACTCTCCAGAATAAAATTATAAACACACAAGATAAGATTAATAAAAGCACCCAGCTGCTGGTTGGATATCCCTGTTACTGTACACAAGCTAGACAACATCCTCCTCCACCAGTTTCCTAATTTGATAAATGCCTTGAGCTCATTTTAAAATGTGCAGGTTATTTTTAACCATGGTAGCAGAGCCATCTGTATTGTATCTGATGAAGTTCTGTGATAGAGCAAATTGATTTATTCTATCTCCTTACAAGTTATACTAAGCTTTATGTTATAAATAAGCTGGTTTGAAGTACATGATGTCATTGAGCTTGAAAGTCTCTTGATAAATTTGTACTTGAAGGGTTTGTGCATTCTGTATGAATGTAAGTGGTGCAGATTGTTATATCTCTTCTGTCTCTGACTTGTGGACTGCAAGCTCTCTAGCGTCAGGTCTATCTTTATAGCTGTGTTTGTGTGAAATACACAGAGGGCCCAAATCCAGGACCGATGCCCTTGTTACAGTGATAAAGATAAGAACAATCAACACAAACAGAACCGCACATTTGATGGCAGGATTTTCAGAAGTGCTGCAAGAAACTCTGTGCCCAAATCCTACCTTTTGTTGTACCATACAGGGAATTAATGAGGAGCTCATTTCACTTGAGGTATGAATAGTGCTGTCTGTAGCAAGCCTTATGCCATGGCAAGTCTGAACTGAGGTCAGATTTGAGATCTCTGCTTTGACTTCTGTTCCAGGAGGAGAGTAGGGCTATTGGCAGCACAGACCTGGCACTTCTTCCATTTGCCTTGCACTGAAGTCACTGGGACTTCTGTGGAAGTCCATAGAAAATGAGCCCATAGGAGTAAGAAGAAGGAATTAATAAAATGCTGGGAAGATTTCACCTTCCCTGGAGGGGTTTAAGGGATGGTTGGATGAGTGCTGAGGTACATGGTTTAGTGTTTGATGGGAATGGTTGGACTCGATCCGGTGGGTCTCTTCCAACCTGGTTGTTCTATGAATCTATGATTACAATAAATCCTGTCTTAGTTTTCTGCCTATGGAACCAGTAAAAGCAGTGGCTTGAATAGGGCAGGACTTCCAAAGTACTAGAGTCACTGTCCCTGTGTTTAAGGAGAGTTTTTGAGAGATATTGAAGATAGGATGTTGTCTAATGAGTGCCACGTATGGTGCAGATTTTGCTGTAATTAAAAAGAAAATGAGCAATGCTTTAATTGAGATCTGAAGATTAAAAGTTAAAAGCTCACTATCCTCTATTACTTATAGTCAGACAGGAATTGCGTTGCATATGTGTAACAAACCATTGCATTTTTCAAAACGGAACCATAAAAAAGCTGCTGTAATTTAAAAGCAGCCAATTTACTATGAGTACGGTTTGCAGCTCTGTCACTTGCTAATCAGTCTGTTAAACATAATAGCCATTCTTGTCTGGAGGCAGTTAATCATGTTGTGAATGCACTTATCAGTGCGTATTAGAAATACAAGACTTTCTGACAGAGGAATGGATGCAATTACTGCAATCAGTATACATTTAGCTACTGTCTTATCACACTATGTTTTTCTTTCCATTTCTTTTCTTTTATTTTCTTCCCCCCCCCCCACTCCTTTTAAGTTGTCCAGCAGTGACAGAATTTCTCTTAGAAAAATACAAAGGACACGCTTCAAAGTGTTGTTAAACTCAACAGAGATGCTCAAATGCCACCTGTTGATCTAAATGAGCGAAGGCTGCTGGCTGGTTGAACTCTTCCTGGACTCAGCAGCGTTGGAAGTTGGTGTGATGGTTTTTCAAGGCCTTTGAGCATTTTCAGTGATGAGCTGAGAACGGGTCCGTGGAGGCAGGCTTAGGTGGTGGGGAGCTGACGTTGCTGCATTTGAATTAGACCAAAGGAGCTCAGCATATGGATGAACTCTTTATGTTTTTTGCTGTGCTTTTCTACATCTAAATCAATAGCAATGAGGGATCTCAAAGTTTTTCAAAGGGGATATTGAAAAGGCATGAGAGCTAATTGCTTCCAGCATGACTACCCACCAGCAATGGGTGTAAATACAGCTGTCTCAAAGAATGCCAGGACTCGACAAAATCTAAGGATTTCAGCTAAATAATTTCCCAGAGCTGAGCATATTCTTGTACAGGGAGGAAGGGAGCTGGAGGGGGACAGCAGGAGGGAAGGGATTATGAAATCCTGAAAAAGATTCAGAAAAGAGAGGACTAGAAGAAAGATGATTTACTAAATCCCACTTTACATTAACACTTAATGTTAGGGATATTTTATGTAGTTTAGTGTGATTTGCAGTGCATACAGGAACCTGCTTTCTTCTTCTAGAAGTTCTTTTATCTAGCTCTTTGTTCTCCATGGCAGCTGGTGTTTTTGCTTAGGTAACATTTTTAATTGTAGCTAGGAAAATGAAAAAGCAGAACAGTCTCCAGATTGTGTAACTGTTGCAGTGGGTAATCAGGGAGTCAACGTAACATCTTATCCATCACACCAGTATTTTTGTTAGTGTTCTGTGGGCATCATATGTTGCTCAGACTATCTGAGAAAACATGGGAAGTCATCCGTGCGATGTCCTCAGTGGTGGCTCTTCCCAGTGGTGCAAACGCCTGGTCTGCCTTGCGCTGATGAGCAGCTCAACTGGGATGCTCAGCAGCACTCCATCCACAAGTTGTTAAAGCCTTCATTGCTCCTGAGATTCATTGAAATGGAGTCCTGGGGGCGTCCTTTATCATACCGACATAGGAGTGGGGAAGGCGGGGATGAAACACCACTTCTCCTCTTTCCAATTCTTATTCTTCTTTTTTTTTTTTTCAGAGCCTAAATGAATTAACCTCACTTATTACTCACTTGCGCCTGAACTCATTTATTCATGGTATGACCTTAGCTCTGAGCAATATCCCAGCAGCCCCCATTAGCTGTCACTGCATTTGAATTCATCACGTGTTTAGAAATCATTGTCTTGCGAGTGTGACAAAGTAGTGATTACCCTTTGAGAAGGTGACCTAGAGACATTACTGTGGTGACTGTTGTGTTGACCTTACTTTCATGCCTTTAGAAAGTAATTGTGGGATGATTTTTAAGAAGAAAAATATTAAATCCACCCCTCTTTTTTTTTTGGTTATTTGAAGTTATCTTTGCACTTCCAAGGAAATTTTGTCTCATTTTAAGGGCAAAAATTTTAATAGAGTGACACTATAACTGTTTTTTTCTTGTGCTTTTAGTTCTACTGTGAAGATCAGAACTTAAAGCTGATCTCAACTAGGAAAAGGTGGAGGTACATTCAATTACTGCAGATGGCTCTTTCTGTTCATGCACTGAATGCATACCCTGATCCACACTATGTTTGCCCAGCTGGATGAATTAATCTTGTTTATTAATTAAAACATGTGAAACTGATGTTTATGTGCCAGTTTCAATTTCAGGTTTGTACCATCTGTTCAGTGGGTATCAACAATGAGGGGAAAAGCTTCACTCTTATTTAAAACATAATTATTAGCCTATAAAATGAAACCATTTTATGCACACCATGTGTTTCTCAGGTAAGTGGGGAGAGGGGAGATCCTGTTTGTGCTAATGTTAATGGGCTACACTGATCCATGCCATAATTTCTTTGAGGATGTTTTCATGGCCATTTATTTTTGGCAGAAGTGTGAATTAGCCACAGGACACACTGCACATTATCTCTCCATCTAAGATTCAAAGAAGGCTAGGGCTAATTCGTTAGATGCTTTTCTTTAAATCTGAAGAGAATGTAGGAGGAATAAAATAATTCTTGTCCACTTTCCTATTTTGATTTGTTCTTTAATTGTTTCACGCAGGTGGTATTACAGTAGCTTCTGCAATAGACTCATGAGTTCTATGTGCTCTTAGCAAGCTTTAGAAAGAAAAAAAAAGGACCATTTGAAAAATTTCCCTCTGTCCTTACTAGCTGTCTGGCATTCTGTTATTTACACTGTCTGCCCACTAAGCAAAGGATTAAATTCAAAAGGTGTTGATTTATGCTTTTAAACCCTCAAGAGGAGAGCACCATTTGTGTTTTCATGTATCCTCCAGCACAGTAGGTATATCCCTGTTATAGTCTGCAGCTTGTCTCCCTTTTCATTCATAAATTCAGTGCATGGGGAGGTGGCGTCTTTAGATCCCCTCTGGTTGATTTTTCTCCCCGAGGAGATCCAGCTGTCAGCCTCAATTGTAATTCTCAAATCAAACCAGCAACTGAATTCCTAGTGACTTTCTCCTAGGTCTAATCATGTTTTCTTTTCTGATTCATTTGATATATACAAGAGAATCTGATCACTTAATGCCAGGCATATAAAAATCATAAGGCATTTTGAGATGCTGAGGAAGCATATTTTGAAAATGTGGTTTAGCCGTTAGAGTGCATCCAGATCACTTACTCAAGTTCTTATCTCTATCTAGGAAGATGAGGAAGCTGTGTATGAGTTTGTAAATGGAAAAGTCAAAAACCTTACATATTTGTATGAGTTCAGGAACTGTCATCGAAAGTCACTCTTCCTGCGACTCACAATAAATTTATGATCAATGTTTCAATGTCCAAGTGGTGACCGGTGACAACTGGTGTTCCGCAGGGGTCGATATTGGGACTGGTGTTGTTTAACAACTTTGTCACAGGCATAGGCAGTAGGATTGAGGGCGCCCTCACCAGGTTTGCCCATGATACCAAGCTGTGTGGCGTGGTCACAGAATCACAGAATCACCGGGTTGGAAGAGACCCATCGGATCATCGAGTCCAACCATTCCCACAAAACACTAAACCATGTCCCTCAGGACCTCGTCTACTCGTGACTTAAACACCTCCAGGGAAGGCAAATCAACCACCTCCCTGGGCAGCATATTCCAATGCCCAATGACCCTTTCCATAAAAAACTTCCTCCTAATCTCTAGCCTAAATCTCCCCTGGCGGAGTTTGAGGCNACCTGCTGGTCACACCATTTCTGATCCAAGCCAAGATGCCATTGGCCTTCTTGGCCACCTGGGCACACTGCTGGCTCATGTTCAGTCGGCTGTCGACCAACATCCCAAACACGACATGCTATAGGGAAAGGACGACATCCAGAGGGACCTTGGCAGGTGGACCTGTGTGAATCTTCAGAAATTCAGCAAGACCAAATACAACGTCCTGAGTTAGGGCAATCCCAAACACAATTACAGGCTGGGTGGAGAATGGACCTAGTGTAGCTCTGAAGAGAAGAACTTGGGGATGCTGGTTGATGAGAAGCTTGACAGGAGCTGGTAATGTGTGCCTGCAGCCCAGAAGGTCAACTGTATCCTGGGCTGCATCCAGCAAAGTGGGTTGAGGGAGGAGATTCTGCCCCTCTACTCTGCTCTCATGAGAACTCACCTGGAGTCCTCATCATAGAAAGGACATGGATCTGTTAGAATGAGTCCAAAGGAAACCACGAAGATGTTCAGAGGGCTGGAGAACCTCCCATACAAGGACAGGCTGAGAGAATTGGACTTGTTTAGCCTAGAGAAGGCTCTGGGGAGACCTTATAGTGGCCTTTCAGTACGTAAAGGGAGCTGTGAAGGGAAGGACTTTGTATGTGAGGGTCCTGCATTGCAAAGAAGTTCTTGTATCACTGAATTTATTATCTCAAATTTTCAGGCACTGTTTTTTTAAAAATCCATCTCTGCTTTGTTATATATTTCAGCTGCTTGCACAGCGGTATTGAAAATACACCGTATGATTATACTATGTAAATATGTAAGAATTTCTGACTAGTTAAAGAAAAATTAGAAGCAGCATTTGGGTTGTTGATATTTATTAACTGGTTAGGTTTCAGTATAAATCTTTCGTCATGAAATCATTCTTATTTGTTAAACAACAATAGCTCCCTCTATATTTGCATCCAACATCAGCTAAACCCTGACCCCAATTTCTTACTGGCCAAGTTTGTTGTATTCCCCAGCAAGATGCTTTCTCCTAGCAGAGGAGCTTTATTTTAAGAACTACAGAGCACAGCAATAAAGAGGTTCTAAATAGTAGTCAGAAAAGCATTCCAGAGCGATCAAAATGTTTTTTTTAAACCCCAAAAGACTGCATGCTGTTTCAAAAGGGGAGAGTCATGACAAAGGAACAAATGGAGTCCCAGTGCCCAGTGATACATGTTACCAACGGAGCAAACCAATTATATTCATACTGAACTTGGTCCTAAAAGTTCTGTTTTGTTAAGGGCTACCTAAACTAGTATCTGAGGACACTTTTTACCCAAAGAATTTCTGTACACTGTCACAAGAATGGAAGCAAATAGAAATAATTGAAGCAATTGTCTCCGTTGTCTCCAGGGTTGTCATGATGATGTTGATAAAATCAAATAAAGTGGAAGTTATTGCAAGTTGTTAGTGAGCAGTACAATCGCGAATTGGCAGTGGAAGGAGCTGAAGAGCTTAAAAGGTTTGCTCATTATCTAGATTTATTGTTTTCAGTTGTGGGAAAATGTTGGCTAAGCAAAATAACATGAATAATATCTGGTCTTGGTGGTGAGTTTTGAGCAGAAATATTTTCTTCTTGTTTTTGTGGCTTTTAATGGATTATTAAAAACTGCTGTGTCAATCTATACATTCTTAACAGATTTAGCAGCTTGGTTTTACCCTCTGTAGCCATTCACATTGCCCGTGCAGCTGTGAGGAGCACGAATTTTTATGGCAGTGAAAGAAAAACAAGAAATGCTTTGAAAAAGCCTGTAGTTGGTATAAAGTAAACTGGACAACGGAGCAAGTTCTCTGTTTGACAACTGAGCGCATTGTAAATTGTAAATTGTGAAATGCATCGCAAGAGGAAATCAAGCAAATATTTTCCATCCCCACAGATACACTTCCAACCTACCATCCATCCTGACTTTGTTCAATGTCTAGGACTTCTCACTTGCACTTCTGTGCTGTGGCAAGCCAGAAGAGTGAGTAGGGCTCTTTTTTCAAGTGTCTGTGCCTGTTGTCGCGCCTTCAAATGTCCAGCTTCCCTCAGCAAAACAAAAATCTTTGGGACCTTCATAATAAGGAGTAGTGGCACTGTGTCATCTGAACAGTTTCACATCGATGGAAAAGCTTGCAAAACCGCTCAGGATTCACAGGTAGTTAGCCCTTGCTTCTAGGGATGCTCATCCACACTGCAACGCTTGACAGGGATACCTGCACTTATTTATTCTGGGCTCCAGCCAAGCACATCTCCAGCACACCTCAGGATGAAGCCCTCGCCCAGCAAACTGCCTTAGGAGGCTGTTTCCAAGCTCGTATACAGCTTTGTGTCCTTACAGCCTAGTGAAAATGATGTGCGCTGGGAGAAAAGGGTTTAAGTTAGCAGCTTTTAACATCCCTTGTCAAGTCAAACTTTGTATGTAGCACAAGGTGTAGCCATTTCACCCCAGTAAGTAGCTCTCAAGCAGGGTGTGCGCTTGGAGATGTTGCAGCTGCTTGAAGATAGCCTGGCTTTAAAGGCATTAACTGCTGCCACCTCTTGTTACCCAGTGTCCACGTTCAGAGAAGCGGCACTCAGCAAAGCATAAAGGCTGACAGTATGCAAATCTTCGTGATGCAGGAACTGGATGCTGCTCTGTCAGTAGGTATTTGCTCTCATTTCCTTCATCTTGGTCTGCTGTGTTCTTAATTTCTGTAGTGGAAGAAGGTCAGGACCTTTAATCTGGATCTTTCCCCCAAGAGGTTCTGGCTGTCTGCTGCTTCATTTGACTTCAGCGGGAAATTAGGGTGTTGAGCATTTCCAATCAGTTGTTGAAAAGCCTTCTCTTGTAAGTGTTTGCTCTTCAGAAAACCATACTTATGAAATTA
Organism: Piaya cayana; assembly: GCA_013389865.1. Lineage (NCBI taxonomy): Eukaryota > Metazoa > Chordata > Aves > Cuculiformes > Coccyzidae > Piaya > Piaya cayana. The sequence goes on from WAAB01024219.1 coordinate 50,607, forward strand.
ATCCTCTTGAGATCAGAAGAGTGAGACCTGTATTACTGAAATATTTTATAAACTAATAAAACTTGCTTATATAATCCTGTTCTCATTGAATTTGGTGACAATTTGTCAGAGCGAGTAAGAGTTGACCATTATTAACCTTGAAAACATTCTCAAGCGACATGCTACCAGACATTTTATTATTTTCAATTACCTAGTGTCTGCTCCATTTCTTTTTTGCTTTTTTTTTTTGAGTTTTGTTTACCCTGCTGTGGGCCTCATAAACAGATTGCCACTTACGGAAAACATTATTTTATGAATGAATGAAACTCATGATTTCCTGTAATAGCCAACTGCACTAATAGAAGGGCCTGACTTCTATCAACTAAATTGTTGATGAACCATCAATGTGAGCCAGCAAGCCCTCCACGCACCAGTGGCAAACGCAGCTGAGCCACTGCAAAGTGCCCTTGCTGCCACACTCCACTGTGGCATTCTGCTTATTTCATGCTCTCTAAAACGGTGCGGGGCAGGCTTTTCAATTTGGTTAGCAATGTAAATCTTTCTTAATAGCTAATAATAGGCATTTATTTATTCAAGGTAACTCCTAACTATTTAGACTGTCATCGCCATCATAACATCGATCACTGTGTCTCATTCCAGAATTTAATTCAATAATTCCACGATTGGCTTAGACAAAATTAGGAATAAATTATATTCACTAATATTTCAATGCCAGGTGATTTTGCAGGACTTATTAAAACTCCTAACACTAGAGCTATGGTGGACCTTCAAAATGATCTGTTATTTTCTAAAAAGACAAGCCTCTGTAATTCCATATGAATACTTAATAAGGTAATAAATGTAGAGAAACAAAACCTGATGCTGGATATTTTTTAGATTCAGATTTTAAAAAAATATATATATTTCATCCAGTTTGCATACACTAGCAATTCAGGAAGATCAATCTGCGTTTATTTAACAAGGTAACATGATAGATACAAGAGTTCTCCAGGGTGCTTAGGAGCACTTGAAACTCAAGCCTTGTTGTTATAGTGGCTTGTGCAGCCGGTGATTTGTTCCACTGATGTGTTTTCAGCTGAGGAGAGGCTCTGCCTCTGGGTGGACTGCTCATTCCTTTATGGTTTGATGTACATCTAGTGGAAATACTTCGGGTACAACTTGGCAACTAAGCAAGGTGGGCAGGCTCTGCATGCCTGACACTGACCGCCTGGGTGTGTCCCGTACAGGACATGAGTCCAGGTCTAGGACTTTGCAACATAGAATAGTTTGTGTTGGAAGGACCCTTAAAGTTCATCCAGTTCCAACCCCCTGCAGGGACACCTCCCACCAGATCAGGCTGCCCAGGTCCTTGGACACCTCCAGGGATGGGGCAGCCACAACTTCTTTGGGCAACCTGGGCCAGGACCTCTCCACCCTCATGGTGAAGAAATCCCTCCTTATATCTAGTCTAAATCTACCTCTCTCCAATTTACAGCCATTCCCCCTCATCCTATCTTTGGAGTGGGTCCAGAGAGGAGAAATGAAGCTGGTGAAGGGGTTGGAGAACAGGCCTTATGAGGAGC
>WAAB01024219.1:52275-84123 GCA_013389865.1 Piaya cayana
GGAATGGTTGGATTCTATGATTTAGTGGGTCTTTTCCAACCTGGTGATTCTATGATTCTATCATTCCATGTCTTTGTAAACAGTCTCTCCCCAGCTTTCCTGTAGCATCTTCAGGTACTGGAAGGTCACTATAAGATCTCTTTGGATCTTCCTCTTCTCCAGGCTGAACACCCCCAACTCTCTCAGCCTGGCCTCGTACGGGAGGTGCTCCAGCCCTCAGATCATCCTTGTAGCCTCCTCTGGACCCATCCCAACAGCTCCATCAACTTCTTATGTTGAGGATTCCAGAACTGGACACAATACTCCAGGAGGAGTCTCACAAGAGAGGAATAGAGGGGCAGAATCTCCTCCCTTGACTTGCAATGTTTTCATGTACTGATTAACTCTTCTTATTCTGGAGTTGGTTGGAGATACAGTTGGCTTTATTTGCAGTGAATTACCATTGTGTGCTAGAACTCTGTACACAAGGATCACTTGCCTCCTAACTGCTGTGTGCAGAACGAAGGCTGCATATTTCAGAAAGCCTGATGGGGCTGTTGGGGACCCAGTTTCAATGCCTTAAGGGTATATAGAAGGCTGTATGTAAGACAACAGGAAATTGTACTGAAATCTGAAGGTTTTGGGGGTTCTTCTAGCACCTAGCAGAGGCAATATTGTCAAAGTATACAAGTAGGATTATAAATTGAAATGTGAAGAAGAGGCCTACTTACTGGAGTTTGTGAGAGGAAATAAATCCAAGCCTATGGTTTCTTTTTCTCCTCTCACCAGAAAGAAAAATGTGTAATGAATGTCTCATGTCTGAAACACTGGGCTGGATTCATCAAAGGGAGTTAGTAATTACCAAATTGAGAGAATCATGAAGTGCTTTTCTAAATTTGAAAGGCTCATCAAGAATAGATCAGGAGCAGGCAAAATTAATAGTTATGAACTCATTTCCATAGAAATGGACTTATTAGCAAGCATGCCAGCTGCCTAAAATTATAAGGTCTCTTCCTTGTGCTTGCAGGAAATAATCTTTTTTTTTATAAAAGTAATTTTGACTTTATTTTTTATTGCTTTTCTAAACTAGTGTTTGGCAAAATCCTTCTAAACCAGGAAAAGACTTCACTGGACAATAGAAATATTTAACTAAAAAGAGAAAAGCTATGTGGAAAGGAGAAATGATGTATAGCCCTCTGATTCTTCCCAATGGCGCATACTTATCTAAGAGAAAAGTGGAATAAGTCTTAAGAAAAAGCTGAAAAATCTTTATAGGATAAAGTTTGGTTATCAGGATTTAATGGCTGATAAGAGCTTGAGTTAGAGTTGTTGTCTTCTCTGCTAGTGCATTTTCCCACTGGTAGCGTTTTGTCTTCACCTGGCAGTTGCAGATCAGCAACAACTACAAAGACCAACATATTGGCCGCCAGCTACAAATCAGACTAAAAGCTGCAGATTTGTCATGGCAGAGTGGAATGATTCCTTTTAAAGAGGGTTATAGTGTAATGCTGCATAGCCCAGAGAGAAAATTATGTGCAGGTGTTGCAAGGTGGATTTCTCAACTAATGGAGCTGACATAAGTAAATGCAGGCCTTTAAGGTCTTGATTATGGTTTAATTTATCTCTCGTTTTACTTTAGCAACCTCCCTCAATTTCAGTGACAAAAGTCAGTGGTCTCCCACACAGTATTATAGAGGGCGGTTAATAAACTANTGTTATATTTGGAATGGGGGAAGAAACGTGAAAAAAAAAAGAGGGTGGATTAGTTCATGGGGCACTGTATCCTAGGTACCATAACTCTTGGCATTGCTTGAATGTTGAATCTTTGTCCTAAAGAGGGAAAGAGGGAGACCATAATTCTAGAGAAAATTCATTGACCTGCTGTTCTGAAGGTAACAGGAAACCTGCTGCTTAATAAAAGAGTGCAGAAAGTTAACTACTGGTTTTCTACAACTGGCGAAACAAGTGAAAGATGGTTTAATACAGCAGTTAGATACTCTTTGAGCAAATAACCAAATGAGAAGAAGTTGATCCTTCTTTAATCAATATTAATACGTCATGATATGTGACTTGCTTCTGAGACAAAGCAGGAAACAGTTGACAAGCCACATTGTTTTTCCAGGTGACGATAAGGATTCTTTTTGGAACCAGGACCCCAGGAAACCCTGAGTCCTGGGAGACTTGGGAATTCATCTTTGCTGTAGTTCATAACAATAACATTAGATAGATCTGAGGAAGATATTCTAGATGCGCAGCGACTCATTTCTAATCCAGCAGTGTATAACCATGTCTGCCTTTAAACGAAACTTATGTCTTTTATAGCTATACAGTTGTACTAAGGGTGCAGTGAGTTGTCTCTGTATATTTACAGGCACAAGAGTCACTTTATTCCCTAGCAATTATTTCAACTGGCTGTATAGGCAAGATGTACACACATACTTTTCTTGGGAGATGTTAATCACAGTCTATCTTAAAAATACAAAACCACTATTATGGTTTCTTCTTGGATGTGTGAAAAGGACAAGGACAGAAGAGGGAACGGCCTCAAGCTCCGCCAGGGGAGATTTAGGCTGGAAATTAGGAAAAAAATTTTCACAGAAAGGGTCATTGGACACTGGCAGATGCTGCCCAGGGAGGAGGTTGAGTCACCTTGCCTGGAGGGGTTTAAGGCACAGGTGGACGAGGTGCTGATGGACATGGTTTAGTGTTTGATAGGAATGGTTGGACTCGATGATCCGGTGGGTCTCTTCCAACCTGGTTAATCTATGATTCTANGTTTCTTTTTCTCCTCTCACCAGAAAGAAAAATGTGTAATGAATGTCTCATGTCTGAAACACTGGGCTGGATTCATCAAAGGGAGTTAGTAATTACCAAATTGAGAGAATCATGAAGTGCTTTTCTAAATTTGAAAGGCTCATCAAGAATAGATCAGGAGCAGGCAAAATTAATAGTTATGAACTCATTTCCATAGAAATGGACTTATTAGCAAGCATGCCAGCTGCCTAAAATTATAAGGTCTCTTCCTTGTGCTTGCAGGAAATAATCTTTTTTTTTATAAAAGTAATTTTGACTTTATTTTTTATTGCTTTTCTAAACTAGTGTTTGGCAAAATCCTTCTAAACCAGGAAAAGACTTCACTGGACAATAGAAATATTTAACTAAAAAGAGAAAAGCTATGTGGAAAGGAGAAATGATGTATAGCCCTCTGATTCTTCCCAATGGCGCATACTTATCTAAGAGAAAAGTGGAATAAGTCTTAAGAAAAAGCTGAAAAATCTTTATAGGATAAAGTTTGGTTATCAGGATTTAATGGCTGATAAGAGCTTGAGTTAGAGTTGTTGTCTTCTCTGCTAGTGCATTTTCCCACTGGTAGCGTTTTGTCTTCACCTGGCAGTTGCAGATCAGCAACAACTACAAAGACCAACATATTGGCCGCCAGCTACAAATCAGACTAAAAGCTGCAGATTTGTCATGGCAGAGTGGAATGATTCCTTTTAAAGAGGGTTATAGTGTAATGCTGCATAGCCCAGAGAGAAAATTATGTGCAGGTGTTGCAAGGTGGATTTCTCAACTAATGGAGCTGACATAAGTAAATGCAGGCCTTTAAGGTCTTGATTATGGTTTAATTTATCTCTCGTTTTACTTTAGCAACCTCCCTCAATTTCAGTGACAAAAGTCAGTGGTCTCCCACACAGTATTATAGAGGGCGGTTAATAAACTACAAGAATTATGAATATAGTACCAATCTTCCTGCCAGGAAAGAAAACCCCGTAGGATAACATGTGCAGCAGAAGTTGCAAGGTGCTAGTCTGAGCAAGAAAGAAACTCACTTTTCAGGTTTTATCATATGTTCATTATATTTGGAACGGGGGAATAAACTTAAAAAAAAAAAGAGGGTAGATTAGTTCATGGGGCACTTGTCCCAGGTACCATAACTCTGAATGCTGAATCTTTGTCCTAGAGAGGGAAAGAGGGAGACCATAATTCTAGAGAAAATTCATTGACCTGCTGTTCTGAAGGTAACAGGAAACCTGCTGCTTAATAAAAGAGTGCAGAAAGTTAACTACTGGTTTTCTACAACTGGCGAAACAAGTGAAAGGTGGTTTAATACAGCAGTTAGATACTCTTTGAGCAAATAACCAAATGAGAAGAAGTTGATCCTTCTTTAATCAATACTAATACGTCATGATATGTGACTTGCTTCTGAGACAAAGCAGGAAACAGTTGACAAGCCACATTGTTTTTCCAGGTGACGATAAGGATTCTTTTTGGAACCAGGACCCTAGGAAGTCCTGAGTCCTGGGAGACTTGGGAACCCATCTTTGCTGTAGTTCATAACAATAACATTAGATAGATCTGAGGAAGATTTTCTAGATGCACAGCGACTCATTTCTAATCCAGCAGTGTATAACCATGTCTGCCTTTAAATGAAACTTATGTCTTTTATAGCTATACAGTTGTACTAAGGGTGCAGTGAGTTGTCTCTGTATATTTACAGGCACAAGAGTCACTTTATTCCCTAGCAATTATTTCAACTGGCTGTATAGGCAAGATGTACACACATACTTTTCTTGGGAGATGTTAATCACAGTCTATCTTAAAAATACAAAACCACTATTATGGTTTCTTCTTGGATGTGTGAAAAGGACAAGGACAGAAGAGGGAACGGCCTCAAGTTCCGCCAGGGGAGATTTAGGCTGGAAATTAGGAAAAAAATTTTCACAGAAAGGGTCATTGGACACTGGCAGATGCTGCCCAGGGAGGAGGTTGAGTCACCTTGCCTGGAGGGGTTTAAGGCACAGGTGGACGAGGTGCTGATGGACATGGTTTAGTGTTTGATAGGAATGGTTGGACTCGATGATCCGGTGGGTCTCTTCCAACCTGGTTAATCTATGATTCTAAAAGGAAAGCAGGAAAGGAATAATTGAAGGCATGATGGTCTGAGGTCAGGGAAGTGCTAATCATTGGGACATGGGATGGATTTATCAGTGCAGACTAACCTGACATGGTGTTTAAGTGGTGAATCTAGAGCAACGCTCCCCATCAGTGGTTTTGTTCTGAATTTGAAACCACTTGTGGGTCTTTTCGTGAGTGTCAATTATTGACTTGAGCAGGTTGAACCTAAATTGCAGAACTAAACAGACCTTGAAATATCTAGATCCATAGTTAATGTAGACCTCATCTCTAAATTGAGTTCTGTACAAATTAATTTTATGTAATTTAGATAAAACAAACTGCCAGAAGTGATACACAGAAAACAATGAAGCCGAGTACTCCATCATGGTGCCCACAGTCGTTAAGTTCTTAACCAAAATGGTTTAATTACATCCCTAGTATTGTCTAATAATATTTGTCGTAAAAGTTTTTTGCTGATTGTATGGTTGGCCACCCAAAAAATGCCTTAATAGCTTCTAGTTCTGCCTGGAGGTGGATATTATCTTCTGTCAGCATGGAAAATATTTATCCTCCAGGCATTGAAGCATATGTTTGTGTTGTTTGTTGTCAGAAACAAAACATGAAAATCAATAATTCGTGTTCAGATTTTTTTTTTTTCTTTACAATGCGCCTTCAAAAACATATGGCAGAAACAGATTCTGCCTCTGTGCAGTTGGGAAGAGGGAAAGGATGTTTTAAGCCTCTGTTCTTTGTAGCAGCAGGCTAAACCTTTATGAGCACAGCTCTTGGAGTCACTTCTTTACGGTGAGTGCACACAAGTAATGTAGCCTGAGACAGGACAGGGGACACATGCCTTGATCAGGAATAAGCTTTCTCGTGCTCGCAGTAAGAGCACATTCAAGGCATTACAGGACAGTCTAACATGCTGCAAATTCATATTTTTAGCCTATTTTTTGAGCATGTACCCTGAAACTTCAGTAATATTGATAACATCAGTTATCAATCAGATAACAACAATATGATTAAGTGATTTGATCTTCAGTTGGGTTAGATGCCTTCCCACCCCACCTCTGTGTTTTGGAAGCTGTGTTGGTTCTCCACACTGCAGGTGTCTGGCTGGGAAATTGGGACAGGAACTTATATGCTGCTTTGTAAAGTAGCTTTTTTTTTGGTGGAAGTAAAGCACTGGATGAGCAAAGATCTGTTTTCTAAATAGGTTCCTGCTGTGGATATTATGTGTGCCATTGGTTAAATCTGTGTGTCTGTTTTCTTCTCTCTAACATGAAGAGAATATCTGTCTTACTAAACTGAAGATTAATCATTAATATTTGCAGTGTTGGACCAGATGAGAGTGCAAAGTGTTATTGTTAACAAAAGAAGCAGAAGTAATTTTTAAATATGGTTCTGGATGGTATGCATTTACATCCATTTCTTTACCTTTAAACATTTCTTTCCAGATGAGAAATATGTAATGATCACCATATAATTACAAGTCTGCAGCAATCATAGAATTATAGAATCATTAGGTTGGAAAAGAACATCAGCTCCAACTGTACCTGTCAACTGTGAAAACATAGAATCATAGAATCAACAACCAGGTTGGAAGAGACCCACCGGATCATTGAGTCCAACCATTCCTATCAAACACTAAACCATGTCCCTCAGCATCTTGTCCACCCGTGTCTTAAACACCTCCAGGGAAGGTGAATCAGCCANCTCCAACCACCTCATCAACTCATGTTTTAAACACCTTCAGGTATGGGGACTCCACCATCTCCTTGGGCAGCCATTCAAGTGCTTGTGAACCTTTTCTGTGAAGAAATCTTTCCTGAAGTCCAATCTAAACTTCCTGACACATCCTGAGGCCGTTCTCTCTTGTCCTATCACCGATCACTTGGGAGAAGAGACCAGCACCTACCTCTCCACAACCTCCTTTCAGATAGTTGTAGAGGACAATAAGGTCTCCCCTCATAAGAAGAATGTTGTCATGAATTTAAAATAAGGATTAATCTGCCCCCTGGTTTTGTCATGCATAATTCCTGCAAATCCGTTTTTTCACTGAGATAGACAAGTTTGGGTTTGAAATACTTTTCTCTCGTCCTATCACCGATCACTTGGGAGAAGAGACCAGCACCTACCTCTCCACAACCTCCTTTCAGATAGTTGTAGAGGACAATAAGGTCTCCCCTCATAAGAAGAATGTTGTCATGAATTTAAAATAAGGATTAATCTGCCCCCTGGTTTTGTCATGCATAATTCCTGCAAATCCGTTTTTTCACTGAGATAGACAAGTTTGGGTTTGAAATACTTTCCCCCTCCTGCCCCACCACCAGAGCTCGTACCTGATACAGCATGAGGAATGGCCAACTATTCTGTTCTTTAAGAGTATCAGTATTTGCAGCAACAAAATTATAATAATACCATATTAAATAATTTAGCAACATCTGTGCAATGCAGCTCCCAGGATTTCGGGATTATTCTGTAAAATCATTGTGATTATGGAGAGTGAATGCCTGAATTTAATGGAAAAAATGCTTCTATTTCAGGAAACTAAAGGATATAGCATCACTCTATCTATACAGTGTAAGTGTTGCCCAGTGTGTAGTTTGGTTTAGGTTTCTGTCAGTGTCTTCAAGTCTGGATGTTGAATTTGATGGTAAATCTGGTCAACGGAAAAGAAAAATGAAGATCTGTTTTGTTATGAGCATCTTACTGATGTGGTAAATTTGGTTTTTTGGTGTTTTTTTTGTTATTTTTTTCCAGAGCAAACATGTCTTCCTATGAGATCCTGCAGATGGACTTTGAGATTGACAACACTAGCAGCCTGGCAGGGGCCCAGCAAATTACCTGGCAGGTGGAATACCCTCGTGATGACTCCCTGAGCGAACTGGTGGTTTCCGAGATCTTTGTCAGCCGGACAATGTTTGTGGGAATTGTTCCTCTTGCGATGGTAAGAACCTGCTGCAGCTTCTTTTTCCTAAATATTTCCATTGGTTCTTGTTAGTATTCAAGGGAATGTGAACCATTTTATTATACGCTACTTCCTATGCACCTGCTGCAAATGATTTCAATGCAAAAAAAATACATTTCAATAATATTTTATTTACCTGATATGCCATAATGGCTCCTTGGAAACCATTTCAGTCTTTTGTGAAAATTCTTTACCGTTTGTGGATTATTGGCCTGGTACATGGAAATAGCTCCTCTGGAGCCATTGTCTTCTGGACTATAAATGCGACTGCCATGCATGTGCTCTAAGGGTAAATGTTGCAATTAGTTGGGACATTTTCAATGAAATAAATTAGTATGTGTGTGTGGGAAACTTCATTGCTAAACCAAACAACTGGACTGTTTTCTGCTTTGCTTTTCCCCAAAGAGCAGCAAAGTCCAGTGAGCTGCAAAGGTCTGTTTTGAGCTACAGAGAAAGGTCAAAACAGTATCTGGAGATGTGGGTGTCAGCTGTATTTTCCAGGCAGGGTTTAAGGTGTACACCTGCAGAAAGCTTGAAGTGAATGGTTTATTTGAAAAAATGCAAAGATCTCCTCCTAAAGTCAAATGCACCTTTTCTAGGAGGGACTTTTGGCCTACGTTTGGACCTGATGGATTTTTTTAGTACTAGAGTTTTACTCTTCCTCATGAAGATATTCTGGTGTGAAAGTAGAGAAACATCCACAGAGCCTGGATGTTACTCCCTGGATGTTCATCCAGAGAACCTGAATGAAACAGCCAGAGAGCCTGGATGTTACGCCAGTTCCCTCAGATACTCTCTGGGAAATTTTATATCCTTTCTTGTTAACATCTACCCTTCCTTTCCAAGTTGGTCTGTGCTGGTTTTCTGTCTGTTATACCATATAACCAACAAATATTGTTTCACTCTTTATGACCACTAGATTTTCCTGCTAGGACAAAAGCTAGGAAAGATCCTTGTAAACGTAAACAAGACACTAAACAATTTTAATTCCCAGCTCCTACTGCCAAAGGCAGCCCAGTGATACAGGAGGAATTACATGCAGAGAATTTTCTTCTAGTGCCTTTTTTTCAAGCATGTAGGAGAAGAAACAAAACTCTCATAGTGTGGATGAGCTGTTACCAAGTAGGGATGGTGAATCAGATATAATGACAGAATATGGTTCATCAACAGTCTTGCACATATCCTTGCTGGTTTCAGATGGGTAGCATGGAGTCTGTGCTGTGCAGAATGCTGCAGGTATAAAAGAAAAGGAAATCCAACCCAGAAGCCCATCGTGAATGTTGGATCAGAGCTTTGCTCTTGCCTCTGCCAGGGTTTTGCCAGAGTTTCACTTTATCTCTTTGCAGTTATGGCAGATGTTGGCCACATTAGCTGTGTTTAAATGTCCTTGGAAAAAATCTGAGGCTGAACCTGAATTCAAAGTGAAGCTAATCTAATTGCTGACACTTCCGCATTGTAAAGTAACCATGGAGTAAAGCAAAAACCATCTTCTCTGAATTTATGACCTCAGTCCTTAAACAGGGGTCTTGCAGGCTGTTACTTTGCTGCTGGATGTGAGCATCCTTGAGTGGCTTGGCCCAAGGCTGACAGGAGATCTGATGGCAGGAATGGGGCAGGAACAACGGGTTATATTTGCGCTTCTTTGCCTTAATGTTTACCAGTTTGTGTGCCGCTTCATTTCACAGTCACTAAGTGGTGCAGGTTCTGGCACTGTGTCACCCAGTCAGGAGCAACAAATAACTCAACTGTGCGTCATCCTGTGTTCAGAGAAAAACATTCCTGAGGCCCAGTGTTCCTGGCTGAACTAAACGCATTTTAATGTTCATTCCTCTTTGAGATTTGCCAGGCTCACTGGTAAGGCAGTCTCCCTCTGAGTGCAGGTGGTGTCTGTAAAGGAGAGTTTTATCATCTCCTGGACCTTGTCCCTGAGAAGAACACCACAGAAGGGTCCAGAAACCAGTGTGTTTCCATGCCTTTGTCATTGTACACAACATGAATTACTTGCTCTTCCTTTCCGCTGTATCCACTGTTTCATTGTAAACATTTAATGTTTACAGGTGAAAACATGGAGTTCCTTGGGGAGTTTGAAGTTTGAGCAAAACATTTAGTCCTTTACTTGCAGTCCTCTACTTTACTTTACATTTTGACAGAACTAGCAAAACCTCATTGTGTTGTCAGTGGTAATGACACCAGCATTTGCATGAAGAAATACAGCTTGGTGTCACAAACACGAAAAATTTCTTTCCAGTAAGAGGAAGTGGAAGTGTGGATCTGCTGGAGGGTAGGGAGGCTCTGCAAAGAGGTCTAAACAAGCTGGACTGCTGGGCTGAGACCAATGGGATGAGGTTTAACAAGGCCAAATGCCGGGTCCTGCACTTGGGGCACAACAACCCTGAGCAGCTACAGACTAGGAGAAACCTGGCTGGAAACTGCCTGGAGGAGAAGGACCTGGGGGTGTTGGTTGACAGCGACTGAACATGAGCTAGCAGGGTGCCCAGGTGGCCAAGAAGGCCAATGGCATCTTGGCTTGGATCAGAAATGGTGTGACCAACAGGTCCAGGGAGGTTCTTCTCCTTCTGTACTCGGCACTGGTGAGACCGCTCCTTGAATACTGTGTCCAGTTCTGGGCCCCTCACCATAAGAAGGATGTTGAGGCTCTGGAGCGAGTCCAGAGAAGAGCAACAAAGCTGGGGAAGGGCCTGGAGAACAGGCCTATGAGGAGCGGCTGAGAGAGCTGGGGGTGTTTATCCTGGAGAAGAGGAGGCTGAGAGGAGACCTCATTGCTCTCTACAACTACCTGAGAGGAGGTTGTGGAGAGGAGGGAGCTGGGCTCTTCTCCCTAGTGACAGGGGACAGGACGAGAGGGAATGGCCTCAAGCTCTGCCAGGGGAAATTTAGGCTGGACATTAGGAAAAAATCTTTCACAGAAAGGGTCATTGGGCACTGTCAGAGGCTGCCCAGGGAGGTGGTTGATTCACCTTCCCTGGAGGGGTTTAAGGCACAAGTGGACAAGGTCCTGAGGGCCATGGTGTAGTGTTTTGTGGGAGTTTTTTGGACTCGATGATGCTGTGGGTCTCTTCCAACCTGGTTGTTCCATGATTCTATGACTCTATGAGGATTCAGTAAGAGCTTAGTGGAGGGGAAATTAGCTGTGAAGTCCGGTAAAACAAAACTAAGCTTTAATGTGTGGATCTCTTGCTTTAGGCCACTGCTTGTTTTAATAAAAAGACATCCTCTTCCATGTAGTCTGGAATATCGCTCTTTCACTGCTGTAGCTGGTCATGAGTTTATCTTTGTTTTTCATGCTACTTTCTTAAACAAACAGGAGAAAATCAAAAGAGCCCCCAGATAATTTATTCTGTAATTGCATTGTGGTGACTCTGGGGATAGCAGTGGCAATATTTTTCTCATTACTAGCTTCCTTTTTTTTTACATAAAGGTATGGGAGACTGCATGGTAACATTTTATTAATAACCTGATGAAAAGAGCTGGGTTTTATGTTGGGTTTTTTTTTTTTGTTTTGTTTTGGGGTTTTTTTGCCTTTGCAAGTTTATTAAGCCCTTAACATCAGATCTCGTGTTCTTAACGTTTATATTTGGTAGCAAGACTGAAAAGGGTTGTTTTTTTTTTTTTTTTTTTTCTAAGTGAAGATACAGCTGATTTTTGCACATTATGTAGCAAAAAATAGCTCCTTATTAACGGACAATCTTGCTGTAATGAACTGATATTGCAGATTATTTCTGGCTACTCCTTTGGTATCAAACCAGCCGTGCATTAATGAGCACTGTTTTGAGATGCACAGAAGGAAGCGGGGCCAGGCAGAGTCTATAGATGAAATCCTGGCAAGGGTAGAACTCATCAGCCGTGCTCTCTGCTTGCTCCTAAGATGAGGTTATCTGACACAGCTTGGTGAAAGAACACCATGAAAAACTGCAATGCCTGTACTCTGTGGCTGAAAAGGAACTGAGATTTTTTAAGCTTTGACAGGATTTTAGGAAGTCAGTGGAAACTTGTCAGCTTTTGAGGAAAACCCAAAGAGTGATGGTAAATGGAATTAACACCAACTTGGAGGCCGGTCACAAGTGGTGTCCCCAGGGCTCAGTACTGGGTCCAGCCCTGGTCAGTGTCTTTATCAATGACCTGGATGAAGGCATCGAGTGCAACCTTAGCAAGTTTGCGGATGACACTGAGCTGGGTGGAAATGTGGATCTGCTGGAGGGTCGGAAGGCTCCAAAGGGATCTGAACAGGCTGGACCACTGGGCTGAGAGCAATGGGATGAGGTTTAACAAGGCCGAATGCTGGGTCCTGCACTTGGGGCACAACAACCTTACACAGAGCTACAGACTAGGAGAAGAGTGGCTAGAAAGCTGCTCGGAGGAGAAGGACCTCGGGGTGTTGCTTGAATATAAACCAGCAGTGGCCCGGGTGGCCAAGAAGGCCAATGGCATCTTGGCTTGGATCAGAAACAGCATGACCAGCAGGTCCAGGGAGGTTCTTCTCCCTCCAGACTCTGCACTGGTGAGANTGCTAGGGGAGGTTCAGGCTGGACACCAGAAAAAAAAATTCATGGAAAGGATCATGGGGCAGTGTCAGAGGCTGCCCAATTTGTTGGTTGAGTCACCTTCCCTGGAGGTGTTTAATGTGTGGGTGGATGAGGTGCTCGGGGACATGGGTTAGTGTTTGATAGGAATGGTTGGACTCAATGATCCTGGAGGTCTTTTCCAACCTGGTGATTCTGTGATTCTGTGAGTACTTAATGTGGCAAAACTAACTGCTCTTCCTTCTGTATGATAAATGTAAAAAATAGGGTGGGCATGTATTTTTTGGAGCGAGGACTAAAATGCCATCTTGGAATATTGGGAATTCCTCCTGTCTATCATAGAATCATATGATCCTCCATATAATAAATCTCAGTGTTATTTATTGCAAAATTCGGTGCATTCAAATATGTAAATAAATAAAACATTTGCACTAATGAGAGAAACTAAAACAAAATTGCATATTGAAAGGGAGCCTGCTTTCTGCATCATCTGACAGTTCTCCCCAAATCCTTGAGCTCCTTCTAATTGAAACATCCAGCTTCAGCAACTGCACAGGGCCAGACAGTTGGGATTTTCAAGGAAACTACATGCAGATGGAAACAGCACAGTCTAGTAATTTAATATTTGCTTTCCGAAAGTTGCGTCTCCACTTCTGGGTGAGCAATGTAGACTACGCACGGTAGGAAAGTGCACAGAGAGGATGCTGTGGAAACGTAGACCATCCCTGGCTGGCATGGCAAAAAAAAAAAGGGGAAATATCAAGATGGGCGATCACAGCTGCATGCAGCCTCCACCTCCCTCAGGAGCTGGTTTGGATGACATCTGTGATAACCCCACCGCTGCTGAAAGGGTCGACTTTCTTTGTGGAGTTGTTCTGATGGCTCTGCCTGTGAATCAGATGCCTGCTGAGAGGCTTCAGTCCTGTAGCACTCATTACAGAGGAGGGTAATGGGGAACGCTCTCGTTAAGCTATACTATCACTCCCAGATGTTGAGAAGAGTGTGGAAAAGGAAGCAACTCAGGCTGTGCGCGTACAACCAAAGTAGCATGGGAAAACACATTCGTTTTTATTTGAGGAATGATATAAAAGTATCTTTTAGCCTGACCCCCCTTCCCAACCAACTCCCCTAGATTTTGTTCAGTCCAGCCGTGGCGTTGTTCCCCCGTAGCAGGTGACTAGAGCACTGGTTCAAAATCAATTCCAAGTGCAAAGTGCTCATTGTCTCACTGGCACTGTTTCCAGCCTTACGTACAGTCTGATCCCAGATGGGATTGCTGTGTGCATTTTGCACCATTTTAGAAACAGATTGTTTATTGTGCCTAGTATTCAATGTTCCTTGACTTATGCTGAGATGAACACACAGGATTCCAGGCCTTGCATACCTAGTCATCGTTTTATAAACTAAGTGATCTCCCAAAGTGTTTACGCCAATAGCCTGCAGTTTTGCTCCTGGAAGGTTTTTTTTTTTTTTCTGTAGATGAGGCTAGATCAGAAAATTTACCCCTTCTGAGAAAAAAAAATTGGGTATATGTATAATTGTCCTCTTGTATAGCTGTAGAGGTAGAAAAATATATGTATTGAAACAAGGTGTCTTACGACACCCAGATATAAATATGTAGGGAAATAGCTGATTCTTTCTTAGTTACCTGTTTTCAGATTGCTTTAGAAGTGGTCAGTAAAATTTCTAAGTTCTTTGGACAAAAGGAGGAGAAAACACGAAGCTCAAAATAACATTGCAACCTCTGAAATTCTTCGGAGTGCTGCTGTTTGAGTCCCAGGAGCTGTGCAGCAAGGTTCAACATTAGGAGGGACAGTGGATCTGAAAATGAATGAAACCATCTAAGTGCGTGTATTCCTCTATATGTAAAACTTTGCAAATTACGTTAAATTAATTTTCCGAGTACTGTGCCACATAAGTGAAGTTGTATTGTCCTGTAATGACTAGAGCATTTTCTGATAGCTGAAAGGGATTAGACGGGCCTGCTTACATAGGGGAAATAAATAAATGCAAACTTCTAAAACTCCATGCAAATTAATAAATTATTTTTTCCTTAGATACTCTATCATTATTTAATATTTATGTAGTGTTCTATATTTCCAGAAAACTTTACAGACATTAATTAATCAGACCTGAATAAACCAAGCTTCTTGAGAACGGAAAATTGCATGGAAAATTAAATTGAAACTAAGTCACTCTTACTTGGTTTTACCTTTTTCTGAGTGATTTGTAAATCCCTTCTCATGCTCCTAAAGGCACTTTTTAAAACACTTTAAAAATCCTACAATATTATCGCTTATAATCTCAAAAAAATGTGGTTAAAAAAGAGGTAGGATTTATACCATCATGAACTAATGACGGCACAGATCAGTGGCTTTGAAGAATGTAAAAACTGTTTTATCATCTAAGGCTGTGCGTAACTATTTAAGCTGATTTAATTCAGGTAAAAACTCATGGATGGGAAGATTAATCCCTCAATTTGCAGCCTATTTAGAAGGTAAAATGTTTGACTCCTGGAGGCTTCCTTGGAGGAATTGAGAAGCCATGTTTAGTTTTGTCTAAATTTTTACCGTAAGATTTTAAGGAAAAAAAAAAAGTTGAGAAATTTTACCTCTAGAAAATGAATGAGACAAAACACCGTACTCAGGTGGCTATTGTGGAGATAGCGTGCAGGCTTCTAGCTTGCGCATTACTGCACTGTCCTCTTGCAAGATACAAATTCATCCCTAAATACCTTTGAGGATCTGGGCCCGGCTGTTCAGTTCAACGTTTCATGATGCACCGAGTGTCAGAGGAAGATGGCAGCTGCATTGCTCCAGTGAGGCTTATCTTGTTTTCTTTTTGACAAGAAATATCCCTGATAATTGATTCTTCCAACATCTGGTGCGCAGATTAACACGTGGAACTAATAGCCCCAAAAGTAGAAGGTGATCCATTTTCATCATGTTGAGTAGAATAACAGATCAATGGGAGGAGGTGGAATACAACCACATTTGAAGTTCTTTTCGGTTCCTCTGTTTTGATATGTTACTAAATATCAGGAAAAGAATCCGCCTTCTGATATTACAGTTGCTAACTCCAGGCACTGCAGGCGGTTACTTTAAAATCACTTCTATGGCATTGAAGTAGGGTGCAAGTCGTGAATCTGGTTGATGTCTAATGCATGGGAAGGTGGATTTTAAGCATCCAGCAGATCTGCCAGAAAACGATAAAGTTGGATCTAATCTAGACGGCTTGATTTGTCTTAATATAATGGTCTTGCAATATTATGACCTTGTGAAGTTTATGTCCTGCTAAATACAGGACTTGATAGCACAGGTAAATCTGTTCTATCCAGTGGCGAGACAATTCTCACAGCTGTATCCTTCTGAATAGATAGAACCTCCAATTTCCATAGTTATGGAAAGCATACCTGGTGGCAAGGTAGTCAGTGGAGTCTGACTCCTGGGGTACGGGAAACAAACACTTCACCAGCTTTGAGCCTGTCACCCAGCTTTCTGTCACAAATAAGTGTGATGGGATTAATCTGTTATCTATCTAACAGTTGGGATAAAAGGAATAATAAGAAAAGAAAAATCCAGGTCTTTTAGAGAGTTTCTAGGCAACGAGGAACTTAGTCAAAGTAAAGAACAAGACATTGAAGAGATATATTTTAACTGTTTTTTTGTAAGAAGGCTCCAGCTGAGGCTGAAGGCTTGAGGAACAATAGGTTTAATAATAGATGAATATCTATCACTCTCTTTTTATCTAGGAAAATGATGGCTTGGTCTGTGACTGGCAGCTCTGATATTTTAGATATATGTGCTACAGGTCCTTTCTTTTATAGTAATAGCAACGTAATTCTCAGACTGTCATTATTCGGAAGTGTTTTTTACAAAATGCAATGATCAATATTTCACCAGGGCTCTGAGCCCCTCAGTCTGAAATATTTCTGAATATCCTACAAGTATTTAATCTATGTCTTCAGAAATCTTGTTTCCTCCCCCAAAATGTAAGCTACTGGTTGACTAATGGTTTACTAATGCTGTGAATCACTTAGAACCACAGATGGCTGTATATACTCCAGAGAGGTTTCTTCTAAACGAGAAGCTGAATAATAGCATCTCCAGTTGCTGCTGGCAAATGTACTGACAAGAACACCCAAGAAAATTGTCCTTAAAGATGCCCCTTTCTTTCACTCGGGCTGAGAAGGAATTGCTGAGTGCAACATTTTGCTTATTTGTTATAGAATATGTAAGAAAGCAGGGTGAGGGTGGTTTTGGTGGGGTTTTTTTTTGGTTTTTGTTGGGTTTTTTTAAATTGTATTTCTAGCTTTGGCTGCTGAGTATCTCTTGAGGAACAGGAGGGGAAATGCAGTTTGGAATGAATCCTACTAAAACCTCATTTTCAGTGGAGATGACATGCATGGCTTTGTGCTCTTATTCACTGAGTCTACCATTGTCATACTCTGATATATCTTTCCCAGTAAGGGCTCCATGCTGTTCCAGTTTAAAGGTTCAGTTAAAAATGTACAATATTTTTGTGGGAAGAATTTCCAAAAGTGATCCACTGACTTAAATAAACTCTTTCAAAAACACTGGGGTTTTTCTGCCTTGCATTAAAGAGACAGGACTTGGGGGTGCTTGGATTGTGCTGGGAATGTTGTCAGATGCCTGGAAAGCAGCAGTCTCCCTGTGCAAGCCCTCAAGCAAACTGAGGTTTTGGCACAAACTCAAGCCAGGCTCAAGTGCATCCACATCCAGCTGTGATGTGCAGCGCTTCTCCATACTAAGTGATGCCTTTGTGACCCTCTAGTCAAATAAGCAGTCATTTTAAAGCTTAGAAATTATGTGTTTGTACTACTCTTCATGTTGCTCTCTACAACTACCTGAAAGGAGGTTGTGGAATGGAGGGATCTGGGCTCTTCTCCCAAGTGACAGTGACAGGACAAGAGGGAATGGCCTCAAGCTCCACTAGGGGAGGTTCAGGCTGGACATTAGTTAAAAATGTTTCACAGAAAGGGTCATTGGGCACTGTCAGAGGCTGCCCAGGGAGGTGGTTGACTCGCCTTCTCTGGAGGTGTTTAAGGTGCGGGTGGATCAGGTGCTGAGGGCCATGGTTTAGTGTTTGATAGGAATGGTTGGACTCAATGATCCGGTGAGTCTCTTCCAACCTGTTGATTCTATGATTCTATGTTTTGTTGCTTTTGCCTGTGAGTCTGCTCAACTTATGTCCTGTTCCATTATTCAGATTGTACCATGGCTTTCATTCATGAGTATCCTTGTGCCCTTCTTTGGAGAAAAGATTTCTTCTGTGCATACATTTTAATTTAGTACAAGTTAAAAGATGTGTGAACTAATTCAAATTTGAGTGTTTGTGCTCCTACACAGAACGCTGTTGAATGCAGCTATCAAAAATGGGTGTTTAAAAATTTAAAGAAAGAATAAAAATTTAAAGAATTTATTTTTCCCGCAGAAATAACTTTTGCTAATGGCAATGTAACTTCTGTTTAGGGATGTGTAAAGAGGGAAATTGACCCAGACTTAGAAAGAAGCTTACCTACACATCTACATGGGTGGATGAGGTGCTGAGGGACATGGTTTAGTGTCTGATAGGAATGGTTGGACTCGATGATCCGGTGGGTCTCTTCCAACCTGGTTGTTCTATAATTCTATGATTCACCTTAAACTAAAATAAGAAAGCGTCAAGCTTTTGCAGCCTTTCATCATTCTCTCTGGGATCAGTTTTAAAACCCCATCTTGGAGTGTCAAAAATATCTGAATAGAGTCAGTCATTTCTAGCAAACCCAGATGATTTACACATTTTTTAGATGCTGGTTAAAATGTATTTATGTGCAAAATGTCCCATATTTGTTTATCCATCACACTTAAAGCATATTTCTTACTTGAAATAATTTTGACCTCTGGCCTTGCAGTTCCCTTTAAATTACACAGTGCAGCTGTTTTATGGTACATGCAAAGTGAACTGTACAGAACATGATTTTGACATTCACAAAGTTTATCATTTCCTAGAAAAAAAATACTTAAAAGTAAATTCAAGACAGAATAGATCTTCATCCTAGAAATATGTGGGATGACCAAGATTGTTTTAAAACTAAAACCAGAATCAGTGACTCCTAGATCTTAGATTTGAGTGTGACTTTTAACATTAATTCATGGGAGCAAGATTAAAGCCTTGAGCTTCACTGAAACCCCACACTGGAAGGATTGATTTTAAATTCAAAGCAAATTAACTACTGTGGAGAGAGAACAGAATAAGAAAAAATAAATTCTTCTTTGGTATCATTATATTTCTCATGTCCCATAGGAGGGTTTTAAGTCTCTGTAGCACAAATAGTATCTTCTGCTATTATTACCATCGTCAAATTAATTGTCATAGAGAATTAAATGGTTTTGTTTTGTAAGGCTGTTCTGACAACCATAGGGTGAATTTTATGGAGGAAGAGGAAACTTTAAAAGATTTCTTGAAACTACTGAAGATTTTATTAAGTTTGATCTGGGGGAATATGCTGAAGGAAGAATGGGTGGGAAGAGCATGTCATGAGGAGAACCCACATGGGCTTCACTCTAACTGAACAAAACCAGGAGATTTCAACATGCTTTGTGATTCAGAAAAGCTAGTTTGGATTGATCCAAATTGTTTAATAGTGGAAAACCATTTTTTTTCTTGAAGAACTGAGGTGTTTGGTTAAAATTGATTTAAAAATGTGCCAATATTTAGGGTTTTTTAAAAAAAAGCTTTTTTTTAAAGTGATAACGACTGATTCTGAATATGGCAGAGTAGGACCATTTGGATAATGTCAGCGTTTTTTTCTCGGTGTTCTTCTGAAAATGGAATTGAAGCCAAATCACCTCAATTTTGTGAAGTGTTTCAATTCTAGCTGAACTGTATTTTTCCATGGATGTAGCATTTTTTCCTGTTCAATCTCATTCTAGGCATCTGAACTAGGTCTTGGAATGGCTCAGTGTGAACCATTATCCTTTTCTTCCCTCTGCTCAGTTAAACACACTCTTCCATTTAATTTTGATAGTAAAAAAANGTTTTTTTTAAAAAGCTTTTTTTTTAAGTGATAACGACTGATTCTGAATATGGCAGAGTAGGACCATTTGGATAATGTCAGCGTTTTTTTCTCGGTGTTCTTCTGAAAATGGAATTGAAGCCAAATCACCTCAATTTTGTGAAGTGTTTCAATTCTAGCTGAACTGTATTTTTCCATGGATGTAGCATTTTTTCCTGTTCAATCTCATTCTAGGCATCTGAACTAGGTCTTGGAATGGCTCAGTGTGAACCATTATCCTTTTCTTCCCTCTGCTCAGTTAAACACACTCTTCCATTTAATTTTGATAGTAAAAAAAGAAAGGAAGAAAGAGAAAGAGAATTTACTATTGGTGGGACAAAAATAATCGCACTTTGAGTGTTTCCATGAAAGCAATGTGACATAACAAATTTTAAGAAGCTCTGTGAATACTATTAATATTTATGATACACTCAAGAAAACAGCTATTGTGTGCCACATCCATCAAAGATAAGAATTGTATTCAACTGTGTTGAATGATAAACATTGAATGACAATAGCTAGAGATTATATGAGGGATTTCATACTCGTGTTTTATGCCTGTTTGAGTAAAAGCACCATGTTATTCCACTGCGAACCAATAATTTTCTTTCATCAAATTAGATACACTTGCTGATACTTGTTATAACCATAGCCCAAAACATTAATGAATATGCAGGGAGTGCTGATGCCAAGTGTTTCAGAGACCCTGTTGCAAGCTACTCAGGATCAAGTCCTAAAGGCAGCATTTTCCACTAATCCTCCTCTTGGAAATAATTCTGAAGCTTACCAAATTGCAGTGATTCGACAACATATTGCTAGCTGTTTGCAGTTTGGATGACTGCTGGTGATTACCTCATGAAACAAAGACCCTTCCAGTGTATCGAGCTGGCTTTTTATATTCCCTATTTCTCTTTAAAAATATTCCATCCCTCCACTGCCAGGAATGGGGTAGAATTGCCAGTGCCGTGGGAGTGCCTGCTCTGACCCCACACTGGCATCTCTCCCTAGATAATGTGCTCAGGAACATCCAAAGTCTGGCATTGCTTTTCTTCCTTGTCATCAACGTACAATGCAGGTTTGGAACTAATTAATGATCATCCAGGCAAGCAACTGCAGGGGAGAGATAAAGGGGACATCTCTCCCCACTCTTGCTCTTCAACACTGCACGTCTCCTCCCTGTGCCGTGTGGCTGTGCCTGGCAAGCTGCATGGCCTCGTCCTCCCCTGCTCCCGGTCGATGCTGCGTCTGCTCCAGTGATTAATCTCTTTCTTTGACACAGAAGCTGCATGCATTGCCACTTCCATGTTCTTTCTGCCCTGTCTTCTAATTAAAAGTGTAATGCTCTGGAGATATTTCTTTGTGGAGATCAGATTTATGATGCCAGAATTCTGCACTGCACCCCCCCAATCTTTGGAAAGAAACTGTAATTCAGAGTTGATTGACAATTACCTGTATCATCTGTGCTTAGGTGTTTCTAAATAGTGTGGTATTTGGAGGAGTTAACACACTCTCCATGTATCAAGGGTAGGAGGACATCCAGGTGTTTTTGTGATCTTGGGTCTTTTCGATCCATGTGGAGAGTTACTATTATTAGGAAACCCTCTCCAAGGATACATGGACACTAAATTCCTCTTAGAAGTAAGTGGTTCCAATAATAAATGTGCAGAGGAAAATGCTAAGAGGTGCTCTTCTGCTGAGCTGATATGACTGTGCTGCCTCTGGAGGGCTGTTTGGTTGCCTCTGTTCCTCTAGGTTTGCTTCTCTATCTTTATAAAAAATTTGCCAATGGGAGTTCAGTGCAAGCTGATGGAGGGATCCCTTGACAGACTATCAAGAGTGGAAGGGCCTCCTGCAGACCAGGAATCAGGGCACAGGGAAACACTTGAGTGATTCCAAGAGGGATGCACTGAGCCAGCCTGAAGTGACTTTAGTGAGCAGTACAGACAATAAACAGGACCCAGACTGGGGACAGTGTTCTGGATGGGGCTACAAAGCTTTTACTTCATCCACCTCCAATAAGACTCTTCTTGTTCCTTAACAATTACCCAATAATTTCACTCATCTATAATATTTTTTCCAGAGTGCTCATTCTGATTTTATTGCCATTTAAGTTAGCGTTCTAGACTTGGTCTACAGCTGATTGGCCAGTCATTCGAACTAAAGCCCTTATCAAAAGGGCATCATTTGTAAAGCAGAGAAGAAACCTCAGAGATACTGAAAATCCTGCTAATTAAATCAGCACGTGAATATAACGAGCACACGTGAACAAAATTATGTTTGTTTTTGAGCTGTTCTGCTAGCTGGAGAGCAAGTCTTATTAGGACTATTAAATTGTCAACCTGTGTTTATAAGATCTACAGCGAGCTGAAGCCCTTCTGCATGAATTAATTTTGTATTGTGTACATATGTGTGAATGATACATATAGTTCTTAGCTTTTATAAACAAACCATGTTGTTTTCAAGCAGATACTGTGCTATATTTCTTATGTACATGTTGCACTGAAAGCTTTTCTTTTCAAATGGTCATTTCTGTTTAACACAACTCTTGCTCAAAGCTGGCATTGACCTTAATGTTGTTACTTCTGATTTACATGGCCCCAATATCAGTTAGGCTTAAGGATTATTTTAAAGGTAATTGCTGTTTTTTAAATTCAATTAAAATAGCATCATAAAGATGGAGCAGAGCAGCAATCAGAGTGCTTCAGAAGTTGTAATGTAGCCTATAAGCAGCTATTGTGCATAAAGACATTTCTTCCAAAGGTGCCTCAGCTTTACTGAAAATGCTAAGCTTCAGCTTTATTAAGATCATAGAATCATAGAATCATAGAATCACCAGGTTGGAAGAGACCCATCGGATCATCGAGTCCAACCATTCTTATCAAACACTAAACCACGCCCCTCAGCACCTCATCTACCCGTGCCTTAAACACCTCCAGGGAAGGTGAGTCAACCACCTCCCTGGGTAGCCTATTCCAATGCCCAATGATCCTTTCCGTGAAAAACTTCCTCCTAATCTCTAGCCTAAATCTCCCCATGCGGAGCTTGAGGCCATTCCCTCTTGTCCTGTCCCCTGTCACTTGGGAGAAGAGCCCAGCTCCCTCCTCTCCACAACCTCCTTTCAGGTAGTTGTAGAGAGCAATGAGGTCTCCTCTCAGCCTCCTCTTCTCCAGGCTAAACACCCCCAGCTCTCTCAGCTTTTCCTCATAAGACATGTTCTCCAGGCCCTCCCACCCAGCTTAGTGTCATCTGCAAACTTGCTAATGATTAAGATAATCAACACACTCTAGCATAGTGCTTTGGGTCAGCCTGGTAGTATTCTGTGTGACTCTGCCGCCTATGAATGAGGGAGGTAAAGCTGCATTTTATACCAAGTGGCACTTGTCTGAGCTCTTTCAGGATCAGTCCAGGGCAGAAGGCAGCACTCCTTCATGGGCATGGCAGGAGTGAGGGCATCAGCATCAAAGAGGACAGAGAGGAGCAAATACTGCCCATCCCAGGTTCTTTGAGAGATGATAAATGTATTCCCTACTGTAACTATAGGAAGAAGTGGATCCAGAGAGTTGCAAGGGGTGAAATTGTTGGCACCATGATGAAGGCTGTGGATGAGGATGGGGAGAAGCTAATAGAGTTTTGCATAATCCTTGGGACCTTCTAATTCTGGGTTGGTACATGTGTTGAAATGGCAGTGACTCTTGTTATTCCAGCTTGCTTTCCACAGCTTCTGGGAATACAAGTGCCCCAAACCTGAATACCTTGAGAGTTGTACTGGTGTGGCTCCTGTACTGGGGCCTAGGGGAGAGTCCAAACATGCTCTTCTCAATTCTTGCAGAGGAAGAACCTTGCCCAGTGACATACACACTGATCGCTGTTAGAATTTGCTGTTGCTGCTTGTGAAGACTTCCAGTAGGGTTATAGGAAAGAGTAGGAGGAAAAAGGAAGAGAATATAATCTGGAAATCACACTTCATTCAATCCCTTTCCTTCTCCTTGTGATGTTTCATTGTGTTTGGGAGCACGTTAATTCCTGTAGTGTTGATTTGACTCTGTGAAAGAGGAGGAACCACAAGAATTGAAGTTTGATAGCAAGAAAATGCAGAGCCATTTGGACACTGTAGCATTTTGATAGGAATGATTGGATTCAATGATCCAATGGGTCTTTTCCAACCTAGTGATTCTGTGATATTTGGTGTGCCAAGCATGGTTTAACAGGCTTGATACTTCATGTTATGATAGAGTTAAGTGACAAACAGAGTATTTGGTCTCTATCTCTTATTAGTGCGTTGTTTCTTCCTTACAGCATGGATGACAAAATGCGTTTGATCTGCTGCAGAGTTAAAAACACTCATTGTTTCACCCTCTGTTTTGAAGCTTACCTAATGAAGAAGGAATTTCAAAGGGAAAATATGCCATCAAATTCTGTGTCAGAACAGGGAGCTATAATGGTTGTTTAGCTTTTTGCCTCTAGATCATCAGCTCAAATCTAACTCTACTGATAGAAATCATAAATGTTTACTATGTAATATTGTCTGGTTTCTACAGACCACTGATCTATGTTAAAAACAAAGCTCTACCCCTACGAGTGTGGTAGCCCTATGACTGTGAGGTACTGTGAGTCATATTTATAGAATTTGAGGTGAGATTTTCAATAGCATCTCATGGCTGGATTTCTGAAAGTCATTTAGACATCATGTGTTACAGATAGTCACTTCATGGGATCTTTGAATGGACCTTGTTTTTAGATCTTTCTCTGCAAGTTTTGGCTCTTTTAGATACTAAAGAAGGGTAATTTCAGTGTACTTTGAGTGAGTTGTGTGTGTCTGAGTCAGCCCAGTCACACTGAGTAGAGGACGGGGCACAGTGGCACGGTGGTAGTGGTGAGTAGAGGCTCGGCTGCCCCATGATGTCAGGAGTCCCAGGCTCCCTGTTGCTTCAAAGGAGCATCCTGCAAGGTGATGGGATGCAGGAGCTTCCTAGTGAGGCTAGTGCCAAAAAGGGAAAAGGGAGCGTATTTTATCATAGAATCATAGAATAACCAGGTTGGAAGAGACCCACCAGATCATCGAGTCCAACCATTCCTATTAAACACTAAACTAGATGTTAAGACCAAAAGCCAATGATTCTCTTTCATATGTGGTGCTGGGCAATATCTTTCAGTCTAGTGATGATGTTGCAGAGATTTTGAGAGTACCAAGCTCAAGATGATAAGGAGAAACACAATTACCTGTTTTCATTTCAGCCAAATGACACATTTTTCCAGTGCCACCCCCAGTTCAGCCACTCATTATTCTTTTCCCTTTGCTTGTGGGGCTCCAAACACAAAGTGAGGATGATGTACTTCCTGCTCCATCTCTGGTTTGTGGAGTTTGAGGAGCAGCCTGCTCTCAGTTTCTCATTTTGAACCTTTTATACTCACAAAATGGATATAAATTTAAGGCTTGGGGTCCACTCTCTCTTGCAGTTAATTTTGTAGAAGTTTGTAAGGACTGATGCTGTTTGGCAGCTGCTCAAATGAGTAGAAAGTGACCAAGAGGTAGTTTGTAAAAATGAGTTTGCTTGAAATCTGTAGTACAGCTAGAAGTACTGCAATAAATCCCTGGAAACACGTGTATACTTGAGCTTTTATAGAACAAATAATAGAATTCACATACGTTCATGTTTATAAGTTATTTTCACTTGTAAAGTTGCCATTTAAAATTTAGATTTAGTTATTCCTTATAAGTTGCATTCTTAATCACATAACTTATATAACAAAAGGAGCT
Organism: Piaya cayana; assembly: GCA_013389865.1. Classification (NCBI taxonomy): domain Eukaryota; kingdom Metazoa; phylum Chordata; class Aves; order Cuculiformes; family Coccyzidae; genus Piaya; species Piaya cayana. The sequence goes on from WAAB01024219.1 coordinate 77,478, forward strand.
GCAAACTGGGTAAATTTTTTTTTTATATGAGCACTTCTGCTTTGTTGCTGGTTACACGATTATCTGCTCAAGGAAAAAAAATAACACCAATCCCAATAGTGTCCGTAATTTATATCCCGTAATGTGAATTTCAAAACACAAATTAGAATAGCTTTGTTCGATGGAAAAATATTCAGGTTAAGAGTTATGCATGGAAAACAGTTGTGATAGATGAGTACATATTCAAGTTTTCCTAACTGGTCGTGATCAATCCACAAGAGGAAAAGGAATGCAAAATTAATCCAATACATTATTCATGATATTCACTCAGCTATAGCTAGCAGTGAATTGTCTAGACAGTAATTACTAATTTTTAACCTATGTAGGTTCACATAACACTCTTGTGTGAATAGCTTCGGTATACAGTGGCTTGAGGTAATAGTAATGGATGTAAGTTAACTAGCAGGTGATTTTAATTGGGAAATTATATTGGATTTTTCTATTGAACTTCTATGAAACTTTACATAAATATTGAATCTTCTTAATATTTTTCTCCAGTTGAAAAATAGAGGCACGCAGAGCTCTGTGCTAATTTGATCAGCGGATAAGCAAACATCCTTCACTGTTTTTAATTCTGCTGTAAAATTCCACCAGAAAACTTTAAATTGGGAATACAGCAAGAATCTATAAGGAGTCTGATACAATAACAACGTTTTCCATTTCAGTGATGATTTTCCACTAAGTAGTTTGTGTGGCTCCTCAGGGAGAGTTCCTGTCTCTCTGTTGCAGTTTACTGGCGTGCTCTAACACACTCCTGACAGCTCAAGGAGCATAAACCTTACTCCTTCCCCCTTATTGCTATGGCAAAAAATCAAGACTTTGGGGGGATTCCCTTCGTTTCCTAGGCGATGCAAAACCTCCGTGGTGATGGATCTCACCTCCTGCTTGGCTACCGGCTGCCTGGGGGATGTGGCTGCTGGGATTTGGGTCGTGCAGCTGGTGCTTGAATGAGGACCTGAGAGCAGTTTCACAAGAAGATAGTTGGCCACTGCTGTTGGCAAGCTGGTGGTCCCGCAGGCCTGTCAGCACTCAGCGCAGATCAGTGACTGCCTGTCAGGTCACTGGGTGTGACAGTGAAGAAACCAGGCTTTTAAATTCCTTTGAATTTTTTTTTTTTTCAGAAATCTCTACCACTATTACAGTTACTTAGAGAAGAGTTAGATCGAAGATAAAGCACAAAATCATAATATCAAATGGATTTGTTATTGAAGCTTGTGCCCTGTGGATTAATTGCAAGTTAGTAATTTTGTGGTGCTCAACTGCTCTCAGTCGACCAGAAAATGCCATTTATGAAGCTCTTCTGTTTCATGTAGGCTAACTCGCCTTAAGAGAAAAATAGCAGGAAACCAACACAAACAGTTGGAAATAATGCAAAAACTAGGACATTGTAAAAGAATGTTTGCATAAAATTTTGGTTTCGTGTGTGTGGGTTTAAGCTCCATGCCTCAGGGTACAGTTTATACTGAGGTGCATCAAAAACTAACCACGTGTATCTCCCATTAACACTAATAGAAGTTCTGATTCTGATTTCCTGTGTGCATAATGTTATCTTAATGCAATTTGATTTGATATTTAATTGCAGTAATTTAATTAATGGTTCTGTAAATAAAAAGGCTAAGTTGTGCCCTCCTACACGTGAAGATACACACAGCAAGCAGCTCTAGTGGCTGCTGTGAGCCTTAAATTTATGTGTCTAACAGCAGAACTTAACCCTAAGGACGTAAGATAAAATGCCCAAATCCCAGAAAGGCTCCGTAATGGTGTTTGCACTGGAAATATTACAGGATTAGTTCAAGCTTTCAGGAGAAGAGCGGCATTTAAAAAACAAACCTACAGTTTCCTCCCTATACTTGTCAATGGGACAGTTCACAGAATTGCTTCCTTGTGTAACAGGATTCCATTTGCAATAGTTTACAAAGACTTTGTTATTAATAAAAGCTGTTATTAATTGGATAACCTGCTATTGAAATAGTTACAGAATCCTATTGGCTCAATGGGTTAATTAAAAGGCAGAGCTTATAGGCTTTTGTAATCCTTCTATTGATGTGCCTATAACCTTCTCTAACACATGCTACTCATGTCGGTTGCACACTTAAAATGCCTAATAAATATTGATTAGTCTTCCTTATAACCCATTTATAAATAGAAGCATGGAGTATAAAATGTAACCTAAAATCATTACGGCTACATGGTGTGCAAGTTAATAGTAGCAATCTTGAAAAATTAGGGAGCACATGAATTAACAGAATTGTATTCGTTAACCATTTTCTTTGTACAAGATCATGTACTTGAAGTCCCCCATCAAAGTCGGGGATCTCCTACAGCATCTATTGAAGATTTTGTTCTTTAAAAAAATCTGTTTATATACAAGAGGTGACATAATGCAGCTTCAGATGTACCAGGCAAGCTGAAATATTTTTCCATGTTTTTTTTAGGATGAAGTAGAGCTGTGTAAACTATAGCCCCAAATATTTATGTAAACGACGAGGCACATCATATATTCATGTGTGGAAGAGGTCCATATTCCCTGATATGGCTGCTGTGAAATGCATAGATATCCTTCTGGCATTAATGGAATTATACCATATATATAATAAATCACAGATAGCGGTTTCTAAGTCAGCCCTCAAAATGGTACCAAATTCAGCATAAGTACCATCCCACTTCAAGCATAGTCTCCCACTGTTTAATTTGGAGGTAACTCATATTTATGTCTCTTTAAATTCATACCTGGTGTAGGTGAAATCTGAATAAGAGAGACTGCTTGACTTTGCCTCATGCTGAGTTTGTGTTGCCATTTAACTTAATATTATTACAAATATCTCTGACTTGTACATTAAAAGTAGTTTTAAATGGCACTTGACCCCTAAGGACAGACCAGATTTGTGTGTATCACTATTCTCTTATGATTAAGAGGGTATTTAGATAGGCAAGAGCTAACTCTGGTCCAAAGTCTGATGTACTTTGAAAGCCTACAAAACACTGACATTGAGTGTGGGAATGACAAGTACAAAAACCCCAGGCAATAACAGCAATCAGCAGGACTTTTTGTTATGCAAAGGAAAAAAAATCAGATAGATGGAAACAACAATAAACCAGCAATGATTCAAAGTGCTTTCTTTCAAAGCCTCTCTTGCAATTTCCAGCTGCCTCCCTTCTTTGTCACATCTCACTTCTCAGATAAACAGCAGAATTGGTCAGACTCTTACTTTGCCTTTGCAGTTTTCACTCATTATTCAGTGTCTGTACCTGACCCCCAGCTCTTAAAAGCCCAACAATTAAGCCAATTCCAAAGAGGATTACAATTGAGAATCAGAGGGTATAAATGTGATTTAGCATGGAGTGCTGAGCATGACAAATCACTTTTGTGCCTGGGCCTTTACTTGTTCTGAAATGAGTTTCATTTAGAAACAGAGAACAGATTCAGCCATTTTCCAGTGCCAAGTGTCAGGTGCAGATGTGCAGCTTCTGCAGATCAGCTCTAGCAAGGCTTCTTAAGGCTGTAGAACCTTTCTTTAAGACCAAAGTGCTATCATTCTTGTCAACTTTCTAGTCCTGGGAGGAAATAACAAGACTTGTATGCACAAACCGACCTCCCAGGTTATTTCCTTCACTTTGGAAGAGCTTTTACTGAAGCATTGTGTTGTAGAAGAAAAGGTGAAGGACACTGCAAGGTGGGCTCAGGATTCCTTACTTATGTGACTTGAAGAGATAGGAGGTGTTTGTGCAAAAAAATTCCAAAATGTGTGGTCTAAGTGTACAACGGAAGGAAAAAGTGTCCTGGATGTTTCTCTGCTGTGAAGCTGCTCTGTGAGATGTTTGGCTTAGGCTTTCGATACTACAGAAACTGGCTAGTGTTTCATTGATAAATGAAGAAATCTCTCACATTAGAAGAGAATATTAATAGCACGCACGTGTGTGTTTGCATGTGTCTGTGTATTGAGTTGCCTTGGAAACAAGAGGAGAAACTGCCATGATCCAGAACACGTTTTCCATTTAAGGAAAACTTGAGCTGTCGTAAAACTACACACAAAAATAATCTTCATTCATTCATTCTGTAAGCATCTTGCCACAAAGAGCAGCGCATAACGCGGGTACGTGGATCCCAGGTAAAGGTGACAGAAAGCCACTTGACTTTGGTTTTGAACATATTGTTGGATAAATGAGTTAACATTGGGGAAGTTGCTAATAATGTGGTAAAAATGTATGCAATTATAAAAAAAAAAAAAAGGCAATGTGCCAGGTGAATATTAAAGTTCCTGAGATAAGAAATAGACCTAGAGTATTCACATTGCAAAACAAAGTACATAATTTTACCTTACATATAGGAGCAGCTGTTTCAGCATATTGGCCTCAAAGGCAGTATGATGAAACAGCTGTCCAAGTGGTTTGGAGGCTAATCTACTCAATTAATCACTGTGTATTTTTTTTTCAATTTATAATAATGTTTGCGCCACTCCTTGCGGGCACGTGAGAAAAATATTGAATATAACATTTTAGTCATTTGTGAAATGAGTACCAGAAAACTTAGTGAGAAGAAGATCTGTCTTCAAAGCGATGTGGGATATTGGAGAGATGAACATGCCAATAGAGAAGAGTAGTCAAATGGTGGTGGTTTTTTTAAACCTGAATTTCAGGGGAGATTTGCTAGCAAGGTTGGTCTGTGAGACAAAAAAAGCTTGGATTTGTTGCAGAATGTCTGCGAAGAAAGTGCATAAGAACGTTCTCTGTTGGCTGATATTTCCAAGTCAACTAGGAGCTTCCACCTCAAGTAACCTGCAAACTGCAGTTTCATGTGGTCTGAACAAAACTCTTTGGGCTGCAGCCTGGAAGTGCAAACCAGCTAAAGCATTTTGGCCTCTGCTAAATGGCCAAAGGATGCCAGGGTGGAGGTTGCATGGCAAGCTCTGATGCATTTGGACATATGATGCTCAAGACTGGGTGCAGAGCAGCACGATGTGTTACTCATTGCTTGTGCCAGAGCCTCTTGGGGCAGCTGGAAGTTGTACCCCAGTGCCTTTCCTGTGCTGCTGCAGGGGCAAGGACAAGAGAGAGGTCATAAAATTAACACAGGTGGAGTTGTAATTGTCCAAGGTATTCTTCAGTGAGACTTTGTCCTGGGGTGAGGTGTGTTCTCAGGTGAATTATACTCTGAAATTCATGCACACATGAAAAGGCTACTGCTCGCACCTCATCTGAAATCATTTTGCAACATTTCGTGAATGAAATCCTAGAACCCAGCACACTTTCTGCATGTTCACTGCCATCGAATTGCAGACAGTCACTGTCAGAAAAATCCTCTGGCAATCCATTTGACCAGAAATAGATGAAGTCTAAGTTTCCAACCTTTCTAAATATCACTGCACATGTAAAAATAGCAGAATCTTTATATATCATATCCCAGTGCACCTTTTATGTCAGTGTTTCTTTTTAATCAAATGTAGAGTTTCTGTCTTTATTTTCCCCGAATGACCATGCAGAATAAGAGGGAAGAGTTATTATGAACGTTGGTGAAATATAGACCACAGCAGGCACACACACAGGTATGCTTAATGGGTTCTAAAGTCTTTTCCTCTGCACTAATTTTCCCAGACTCTAGGTTTATTCCGCTCTGGACTGAGTAGCAATTCATGCTGGAATGAGGCCTTTTAGATTGAAACTGTTTATGAGGCTCTTGGCCAGGAAAGGAGAGGAAAAAAATAATCCCAAAATAAAACAGAAAATCTGCTGCAGGAAGGAGGCTGCTGCGAGCCTTGCCTGCCTGGAGACAGCGCTGTCAGATGGCTGCCTCCTGAAATGCTTCTGCCTAGTATTTCCAAGGTTGATTCTGTCTCAGGCTGTTGCTGTTTCTCAGCCTCATCAGTGACACAGCCCAGTGCTACCTGCCCAGAAAGCTTGCACGTCATCTTCTCTTCCACTCCTGTCACAACTTGTCTTTAGGAAGAAGTAAGATTGCAATTTTATTCTGGGTCGTTCTCCGTAATAGCTTTTGTCAGATTGCATTGGATATATGTACCAGAGGTCAATTACAGCTCTGCTGGGGGAAAATCCAAGACTAAATCAACAACAACTTGCACAATTGCCTTCATTAACAAAGATGAAGAAAAACAGTATTAAAATGCCAGGTGCTGCTGCATTTAAGAGAGCGTAACCTTTGGGGAGTTAGTTAAATGTCAATGTCATTTAACAAAAATGAACAACAAATACAAAGGTATGTTTGATGCAGTAGTTGTGGTCCTGTGACTTTTAAAGTTGGGCATTAGTCGGCCACTTTGTATGGTATTGGCCATGAAAAGAAAAATATTTGTCCTTCAAAACTAACCTGCAGTGAAGCAGGAGAACGTGGAATGAAACTTTTGATCATCTTTTACTGCTTTCTGCTACAAAGAGCCTCCTGGCAGTAGTTCTTGGGCTGAGTCTAACGGCATGAGGTTTAACACGGCCAAATGCTGAGTCCTGCACCTGGGGCACAACAACCCTATGCAGAGCTACAGACTGGGTGAGGTCTGTCTGGAGAGCTGCCAGGAGGAGAGGGACCTGGGGGTGTTGGTCGACAGCCGGCTGAACATGAGCCAGCAGTGTGCCCAGGTGGCCAAGAAGGCCAATG
>WAAB01024219.1:84236-161099 GCA_013389865.1 Piaya cayana
TAGGCTAGAGATTAGGAGGAAGTTTTTTACGGAAAGGGTCATTGGGCATTGGAATATGCTGCCCAGGGAGGTGGTTGATTCGCCTTCCCTGGAGGTGTTTAAGTCACGAGTAGGCAAGGTCCTGAGGGACATGGTTTAGTGTTTGATGGGAATGGTTGGACTCGATGATCCGTTGGGTCTCTTCCAACCCGGTGATTCTGTGATTCTGTGATTTTGGAAAATGATGAAGTTGCATCACAGGAAAGAAACAGAGATGTATTGAAACACAGCTTTTGTTTCAAGATCCAGTTATGAACTAGAGGTAAAGTGTTAGTGGCTTTTGAATGAAGTGCTTTATCATTTGGTTTATGAAGACCCACCCTCTTCAGAAGAACACATTGAAGACAGAAGATGTGGGAAGTACATCAGTGCTGTTTGAGAGCATTTCTGTCACCGAGGATGTACAATATGGCTGAACACTTCAAGAAGGGAAAGAACCAAAATTATACAGTGAAGTGTAAGTTGAGGAGAGTTTGCTCTTTTCTGTGTTGTAATTGTATAGGGGTGCTTTCAACTGGAAGCACTTTTGAGCTGGAGCTCTGTGTTACATTTATGAAGGCTTTTAGGTGCAACACGTTTCCCTTCTTTGTCAGTTCTTTGCTAAAATGAGGTGTCAAAATGCCAAAGAACCTTATTTTATTCTGAACTGTCTCTTTTGTAGAAAGCACCTTGCCTTGTATTTGCCTCTCCATTTAGCAGGAGCGATGACTATGCAGCAATTGGACCCCATCAGCTGCAATACAAGGAAGAGCGTGGCATTAGACCTGGCCTTCTTCCCACCTTACAATAGTAAACAATTTGGAACTGGTACTGCAAAAGAAGAAATAAATGCAGTGTCATTTGGAAATCTGCCCATTTTTAGAGGAAAAGTGAAGAATGAATGGTTACCGCAGCCAATTTTAAGGAAGGTAAATTTCCTTAATGGAGCCGAATAACAAATATTCATTCCATTTAAACTGTCCAGTAGCGGTGATCTAATTTCTCTTTGCAACTGAGTCAGGCTGTGGAAGTTTTTTATCTCACATTAAGTAAAATGGCAGCAAATGGGAGACGTTTTCCTCCACCAAGATCGTTCTTGTAGATGAGTTCTTCAATACAAACTGAGTAATTCCCTTACTACTCTCTTGGTGTATCTAGTTTATCTTTCTGGAAGATTAATATTTTTCCCATTACTCATAATGTAAAATGTTCAAAAAAATAAATAGATTGTAAAGTTTCAATTTGAATAATGTCTTAATGATTTCTAAAGGGTAATTATGAAAATAATACTTTGGAAGCAAAGATAGAAGTCTTTTTTCATTTTCCATCTGTCCTCCAGTGCTTTTTGTTGACATGGAAAGCCCAGTTAGTAACTGCTTCATACAGTTTACAAACCATTTAAAACTAAAAGTTTAAAGATTACATTGGAGTCCCTGCTTGGACTGCATTTAGTGCTGAGGGGTGAGGACAACGAACCATTGTTGAATTTCTTTATCAGAGAAACATGCCGTGATTCTGATAAATATGCGTTTTCATAGAATAATAAGTGGAAGACCTTTTGTCTGTTTACAAAATGCTTCTATTGAAAACCAATAACACTGTCACTTTTTATTTCTAGTCCTGAGAAACATTAGTGTCATCCCCCTTGTCTGCTATTGTCTTGTTGCTTTTTGAACCACCTGTGAGATGACACTGGAAACCCTCTCAAAGAGGAATGTTTTGCAGTAGTTTCATATTAAGTGGTATTTTGTGGGTTTTTTGAGTTGTTTGGCTATCTGTGGAGCTAGAGGATATGCTGGTATGCCAGCATCTTTTTCTTCCTAAGAAAATGACAGGTAAAAGGTATTTCTTTCTTTTCTTGTGTCTTGTTGCTTGATTTGTAGCCCTCAATATTTCTTTGCAGTTGCTGATATTTGTTTTGCTGCACACCTGAATTTCAGTTAACCAACCGATCAATTAACTATTTGAGACGTTGCATGCTCAGCGTTTACTTGCTATGCAAAAAGGCTGTTTAGTAGGAAAGATGTGGAACTGGTATTAATGCTGTACGGAACCAACAGCCTGGAGACAGCAAGTTGGAGCGTAACCTCTCAGAAAAGACATGGACCTAGGACATTGGGAATATGGATGCAGTTTCTTGATCTGTCACTGGCCTGGTGGGATTTCTTCTGTCTCAGTCATTCTAGCTGTATAATGAAGGTAACTGTTGTGTTGGCCTTGGCAGAGCTGAGCTCTGTTTTTTAAGTGTTGTGGAATGACAAGATACTATAAGGAGTAATTTAAATAAATCATTCAATATGTAATTTTTAGAACAGATGAAAGAGAGACAGGGGAAAAGATGAAAAATTAAACAGTTTGATCCTGATTTCACAGGACGTTTACATTTGTGCAACTTCATGGTCTTTATTCTAATTACTCCCTCTCGCATCAGTCTAGCTGAAAGCAGAATCTAGTCAGTCTTTGGTTTTTGGCTCACAGGTTCTTAAAACATTCTTTAGTTTAAAAGACTCCTAAAAGCTGATGGGCTCTGGAAAAATACTGATCTTCTGAAAGTAGTTGCCCAGCTTTGGAAACACAGATGATATTGTCCTAGACTGCAAGAAATAAATACACTGCACAAAAGTTCACTGAGAAATTCAATCATGAAAACAAAAACCGGATTTCATTCTGAACTTGAATGAAAAAAGAGGTTATTCTTTATAAAAGTCGAGGAAAAAAGAAGGAAATAATCAGACATAGGGCCATGTCAGAACAAGGCAGCACTGCTGAGCAGGTACAAAGCGAGCAGACTGAAAAATTAAAATAAAGAACAAAATTCAAACCAAGAAAAAGGAAGGAAAAAACCTCCAGTAGTTCTTAGATCAATCAGGAGACTCTCAAAACCTTACCTCAAATAAATCAATATTCTTATTTGAAAAAATTCTCAGCTTTTAATTTTAACTTTTTTTTTCAAAAGAAAATATTCTCAAAGGTGTCTTTTTTTATGCTTTTTGATTTTTGTCAAGAAATGTTTTTTTCTTCTCATCAAATAAGTTTCCAGGCTGTTCTAAACACAGGCAGGAGACATCTTCTGTAGTGGTTAAGTAGAAAGTAGATGTTGAAGAGTTGAAAGGCAGCACTTCGTTTAAGTGGAGTGGCAGTGCAAGGGGAAGCAAGGAACAGTTGATGGATGCTCCCAAAATCAGCGAGTGAAACACCAGAAAGCTCTGAGTGTGTAAGGATGGTGAAGCCTTGATGCCTGGGCCGACTACAGGTGTGTTCTCCTTTTTATTTCCACTGCATCAAATACAGCAGTAGGCAGCTTTATGAAGTGAAGTAGATAAAAGGCATGGTTTTATCATCTGTGAAGTCCATGCCACTGCAGAAAACGTGCTGTGCTGCAAGAATTGTTAGGAGTAGTGTTAGCTCCTAGGAGTAGAGGAGCTAAAAGTGATGTACAGGTACTGATTGTTTATGATTTTGAAAGTGGGAAAGGATAGGGTTTCTTTCCCCTATTTCTAGACAGCAAGTCTAAACTAGACATCTGAGCCTGTTAATAGGCTAAAGAGAGAGATAAAACTTCCAAAGTGTCACTTGTGCCACTTACGCAGTCCTAAGACAGGTGACTGAGACAGGAACTGCCAGGGAATGAATTACTCCCTGCAGGCACTTTGGGAGAATAGAGCAAATAGAGGGAGAGCAGAAGGTGGGAAACAGGCTCCTTCCAAAGCATTTGCTGCCTGAAACGCCGGCCGTGCAGCAGTGTGTGCCTCCACGCAGTGGAGTGCAAGCTCATGAAATTACTTAAATGGGTGAAATAAGTAAGCATGGCAGTCTGGTCCTGACAGATAAGATAGATGATCTTCAAGAAAAAAAATATACTACTTTGGGTCAGGCAAGGGTCTTTCCTATCAGATCCATGTTCTGTGGCAAACGATATCCTGCTTTTGTAGGATGGTGAATGTGAGCATCTAGTAGATATCTATTCCATTTTAGACTCCATGAAGCACTTCTCAAATGTAGTTAGTAAGTATACGCATCTAGCTCTGTCCAGAAAATACAGCTCTTTATTGAATTTACTGGGTACCTTATGACCTCTGGACTTAAAGCAATGTTTGAACTACCCTGAGGGAGAAGGTATAAATTCCAATTATCCTAAACCTTTTGTTTAGCGAATGCTAGACAACTGTCTTCTGCAAGAGGATTTTGGAGGAAATGTCACAGTCGCTTTCCTATGCGTCTTGGCTGCTCACAAAAAGCGAAGCCACTCTGTGAATGGCTTAATGAAGTAAGTCACTGCCTGAAGTCCACGCTCCATGAGAGGATGCTCCTGCAGGATGCTGAGAAGTAGTGTAGATGTGCTGTAATTAATTTATGTATTCTTCTATAACATTAAACAGCTGTTATTACAGAAGGACATGGATTTCTGCCCAGGTAGCACTCATGATAGAAGATGAGCACACAGATTGCAGGAGTGATATGCAACCGTATGTTTCAATGTCTGTAGTTTCGTGCTTTTGAAAACGGAGCTTTTTCAAGCCAGTGAGTTGCCAGTTCTCCCATGGTGCTGATGAATTTCCTCCAGAAATCCTCCCTTCCACGCCACTCTGAAAGACATTGTGATGACAAGGAAAGGAATTATAGAAGTGTCTTCAAAATGACCATCTGTAATGTTGTTAAATATTATTAAGCCCATGGGACAGAGAGAGACACAGAATTATCTCTTTGACTGCTGTTGGTACTCAATTGGATCCAATAATTATGTTCCATAAACCAGGCAAATCATGTCTTCCTTAGATTTTTCTGTGGAAAAAGCAATGCCTTTGAGGACTGTTCGTATTATTGTTTCATGGCCATCTGGAAACAACCATTAGTGTATCAGTTTGTACTGAGATTCATATCATTGCCTCTGAGTAGACAGCTCTACCCATTTTGCATCATCATCTTGAATCCAGAAGGATACTGTTTGATTTCAGTTGGAGATGACCCACACATTCATTAACTCAGAACATGATCTTGTTTGTCTGGAATAAAAAGGAAAAAAAAAATCTTTTAATAAGCCATGAAATTCTAAATATTCTTAAAAATAGTTGCCAATCACTTACTATTGAGAAGAACTGGCANACTGTTTGATTTCAGTTGGAGATGACCCACACATTCATTAACTCAGAACATGATCTTGTTTGTCTGGAATAAAAAGGAAAAAAAAAATCTTTTAATAAGCCATGAAATTCTAAATATTCTTAAAAATAGTTGCCAATCACTTACTATTGAGAAGAACTGGCACGAGTCTATTGGATGAGTGCTCAGTTACTATACAGATCTCTAAACACAGTGTAAATTCCAGTGTGAGTGACTGNTAAAAAAAAATCTTTTAATGAACCATGAAATTCTAAATATGCTTAATAATAGTTGCAAATCACTTACTATTGAGAAGAACTGGCACAACTCTATCAGATGAATGCTCAGGTACTATACAGATCTCTAAACACTGTAAATTCCAGTGTGAGTGACTGGCAGGGTTTAACATACTGACTTTAGGTCCTGTATTTCTTAGTATACCAGAAGATCCCCAAACCCAAGTTGGGAACTCTTGATTCTGTCCTCTATGCAGAGAACTAAAGTCAGATGTGTGCTAGTTGCTCTCCAGCTGTTAGAATTCCCCATTCCTTCTACCTCAGGTATGCGCTTCGGAGCAGTGGTGTCATGACGTTTAACAGAGCAGGTCTGGAGAGTAAACTCTACTGGGACATAATGGACAGAAGTGAAATAGCGTGAGCCCAATCTCCGGAAAGGTCTTTTGCTCATGCAGCAGACACCGGTACTTAGCTGAGACAGTGGAGGCTGCCTGACAGGTTGCAATTACTTCTGCCAAGTGCACCAGGCTGCGTTCTGAACCTTTGCTTAATAGGGGCAGATCTGTTCTGAGTTATGAAAAATAAAATAAAACTGCCTCAGGTCATAGTTATGACAGTATCTGTGCTTCTAATCAGGTTTCACCTTCAGCAGCAGGTTTTGCTTATTCATCCTACATAAACCTCAAAATGAGCTGAATTTCCATCATAAAAAAACCATGGAAATGAAATAAATCTCATCTTCAGTTTCCATGAACTCTGAGACAGAATTACTGCTCCAGCTGATTGCGCGTGCCAGGTACACTCTGCTAAAATAGGAGCTTCCTTCGGTGTATCTGCGGCAAAAAGATGAGTTATGAAATAAGATTCCACTTTGGAGTCTTTGTATCATGCGAGTTGTTTTTGCAGCACACATTAATATACATCTAGAACAATATTCAATTAGGCTAATAGTTGCTGCTTACATTATTCCATAAGAATCGGTGATTAAGAACCTCTCTGTATGGTTCAGTTTACATGAATTGATTTCTTCTGCTAAATATGTGCACCTGCCTGTTCTTCCTTTGGGATCCCAGTATGAAGTCGAGCTATTAAGTAGGTAAACAAAGGAGATAAAGGGTGACCTTTAGCTTTGACATGATAGCCAGCAGTATTCATGATTTGCCATCTTGTCATAACTGAGCACTCCTGCTAGTGATTTGCTGGATAAGAAGCTGAAGTGAGGAAACAGCCAGAGACAGAGGAAGGTTGGAGAGGAGCAGGAATGACCTTCTAACAACAAGCGTCCTTGTCAGGGTGGGAGGGCTCATACATGGTGACACTTAAGGCCTCGCTCTGACACCTGAAACCTTGGCAAGCCGTTGATTCCACTGTTGTTCAACAATTTATTAGGATGTAACTCCTTTCCTGTGCACAGCCTCTGCGGACTTGAGTCCTGGGCAGGCAGCATTGCCAGTTCAGCCCATGAATAACGACTGCTCAGCCATCTGCCACAGCCTAGCAGCGCTCCTGCCAGCATCGCTGTGGGGTCTGGTTCATCGGCGTGAAGGGGAACGATGGTAGGAATGGAGGGAGGAAAAAGGGCCAAAGAACAAAGCGAGCTCTTTTGCAAGATCATTTATGTTTTCTGATGTTTCATAAACACATAATCCCAGTTGTTCATTCTCACCGTTTGGTGATACAATGGTATATCTCACCTGATATAATGGTGGAAAAATATAAATAGCTTTCTAGCAACCAGGCTTCATTAACATGCATTGGAAACCTAAAACGGTATTCAGCTATCGGGGGGAAAAGTACAGAATTGCTTTGGATTATAATAATTTCAGCAAAGCATCTAATTTATATATTAAGCTTGCTTAATGGACTTCTATTGCCTTGCTCTTTGATCTGAAGAAAAAGGTAGTGAATAATTTATCAAATAAAAAAACTCCACTGGCCCAGCCCACACGTCACAATCTGCCCTATAATTTACATTTTTTAAAATATGCCGGTTTCAGGCAGGAGAACTAGTTCCTAAAGATTCCTTCTAATATTACAAATGTATTTTCATGAGGTACACTCTGGGGAAAAAAATATAATGAAGGAATGCAATTCTGTAGACAAATGTTTCAGCTCTATGCCTTCTTCACTAAAGACAGTCATTTCAGCTAAATGCCAACAGGCATTCAGCTGTAGCATTTGTCAGTGGAATAGGGTTGGCTTTAGGTTTCCCTCCTGATTTACAATTGAGTGTTTATTGGTCTTACTATACTGTAGCATGTTTTGTTAACCTCTAAAAAACCACATCTGGATTGTACATTAGTCACAAAGATGGTATCTGTCACGGTAAACTGGATCAGCGTGGGGCTTTTGGGCCCTGCCAGATGTCATGGAAAGGATGCCGACCAGTCCCAAAGGGGCAGGAAGGATGCGCTGGTGTTGTGGTTTAATCCAGCAGGCAGCTGAACAGCTAACAGCCACTCGCTTGCTCTCCTTGCAGTGGGATGGAGGAAAGAATAGGAATAAAAAGGTAAAACTCGTGGATTGAGATAAAGACAGTTTAATGGGACAGAAAAGGAAGGAAAGATAATAATGATAAAAGGCTGGAAAGCTGCCTGGAGGAGAAGGACCTGAGGGTGTTGGTTGACAGTGACTGAACATGACCCAGCAGTGNAGTTATGACAGTATCTGTGCTTCTAATCAGGTTTCACCTTCAGCAGCAGGTTTTGCTTATTCATCCTACATAAACCTCAAAATGAGCTGAATTTCCATCATAAAAAAACCATGGAAATGAAATAAATCTCATCTTCAGTTTCCATGAACTCTGAGACAGAATTACTGCTCCAGCTGATTGCGCGTGCCAGGTACACTCTGCTAAAATAGGAGCTTCCTTCGGTGTATCTGCGGCAAAAAGATGAGTTATGAAATAAGATTCCACTTTGGAGTCTTTGTATCATGCGAGTTGTTTTTGCAGCACACATTAATATACATCTAGAACGATATTCAATTAGGCTAATAGTTGCTGCTTACATTATTCCATAAGAATCGGTGATTAAGAACCTCTCTGTATGGTTCAGTTTACATGAATTGATTTCTTCTGCTGAATATGTGCACCTGCCTGTTCTTCCTTTGGGATCCCAGTATGAAGTCGAGCTATTAAGTAGGTAAACAAAGGAGATAAAGGGTGACCTTTAGCTTTGACATGATAGCCAGCAGTATTCATGATTTGCCATCTTGTCATAACTGAGCACTCCTGCTAGTGATTTGCTGGATAAGAAGCTGAAGTGAGGAAACAGCCAGAGACAGAGGAAGGTTGGAGAGGAGCAGGAATGACCTTCTAACAACAAGCGTCCTTGTCAGGGTGGGAGGGCTCATACATGGTGACACTTAAGGCCTCGCTCTGACACCTGAAACCTTGGCAAGCCGTTGATTCCACTGTTGTTCAACAATTTATTAGGATGTAACTCCTTTCCTGTGCACAGCCTCTGCGGACTTGAGTCCTGGGCAGGCAGCATTGCCAGTTCAGCCCATGAATAACGACTGCTCAGCCATCTGCCACAGCCTAGCAGCGCTCCTGCCAGCATCGCTGTGGGGTCTGGTTCATCGGCGTGAAGGGGAACGATGGTAGGAATGGAGGGAGGAAAAAGGGCCAAAGAACAAAGCGAGCTCTTTTGCAAGATCATTTATGTTTTCTGATGTTTCATAAACACATAATCCCAGTTGTTCATTCTCACCGTTTGGTGATACAATGGTATATCTCACCTGATATAATGGTGGAAAAATATAAATAGCTTTCTAGCAACCAGGCTTCATTAACATGCATTGGAAACCTAAAACGGTATTCAGCTATCGGGGGGAAAAGTACAGAATTGCTTTGGATTATAATAATTTCAGCAAAGCATCTAATTTATATATTAAGCTTGCTTAATGGACTTCTATTGCCTTGCTCTTTGATCTGAAGAAAAAGGTAGTGAATAATTTATCAAATAAAAAAACTCCACTGGCCCAGCCCACACGTCACAATCTGCCCTATAATTTACATTTTTTAAAATATGCCGGTTTCAGGCAGGAGAACTAGTTCCTAAAGATTCCTTCTAATATTACAAATGTATTTTCATGAGGTACACTCTGGGGAAAAAAATATAATGAAGGAATGCAATTCTGTAGACAAATGTTTCAGCTCTATGCCTTCTTCACTAAAGACAGTCATTTCAGCTAAATGCCAACAGGCATTCAGCTGTAGCATTTGTCAGTGGAATAGGGTTGGCTTTAGGTTTCCCTCCTGATTTACAATTGAGTGTTTATTGGTCTTACTATACTGTAGCATGTTTTGTTAACCTCTAAAAAACCACATCTGGATTGTACATTAGTCACAAAGATGGTATCTGTCACGGTAAACTGGATCAGCGTGGGGCTTTTGGGCCCTGCCAGATGTCATGGAAAGGATGCCGACCAGTCCCAAAGGGGCAGGAAGGATGCGCTGGTGTTGTGGTTTAATCCAGCAGGCAGCTGAACAGCTAACAGCCACTCGCTTGCTCTCCTTGCAGTGGGATGGAGGAAAGAATAGGAATAAAAAGGTAAAACTCGTGGATTGAGATAAAGACAGTTTAATGGGACAGAAAAGGAAGGAAAGATAATAATGATAAAAGGCTGGAAAGCTGCCTGGAGGAGAAGGACCTGAGGGTGTTGGTTGACAGTGACTGAACATGACCCAGCAGTGNGAGGGTGCTGGCCTCTTCTCCCAAGTGACAGGAGACAGGATGAGAGGGAATGGCCTCAAGCTCCGCCAGGGGAGGTTCAGGCTGAACATTAGGAAAAAAACTTTCACGGAAAGGGTTATTGGGCATGGGGAAAGGCTGTCCATGGAGGTGGTTGATTCACCTTCTCTGGAGGTGTTTAAGGCACGGGCAGATGGATGAATTGCTCAGGGCCATGGTTTAGTGTTTGATAGGAATGGTTGGACATGATGATGCTGTGGGTCTCTTCCAACCTGGTGACTCTATGAGTCTATGATTCTTACTCACCACCTGCTGACAGGTACCAGCCCATCCCTGAGCAGCCACCATCACCTTCTGGCAAGCTGCCTCCAGTTGCACTTTTCAGCATGATATGATATGCTATGGAATATTACTTTGGCCAATGTGGGTCCTGGTTTTGTTCCATCCCAACTTCCCATGCACCTGCGGCCTTCTCACTAACAGGCCAGCAGGAGAACCTGAAGAATGCTGGATTTAGCATAAACACTGCTTAGTAACAACTAAAACATCAGGGCGTTATCTGTATTAATCTCATCCTAAATCCAAAGCACAGCAATTTACCAGTTGCTAGGAAGAAAGCTGAAATGAAGACGGTTTCCAGCTTTGAGCTGGGGTCTAGGTAACCTGTGTCCAGCTGCTGAGATGGTTTCTTGTGAGATGCATAATGTATTTTACCATGTCTCTATTTTTCAACCAGAAGTCACTGGAAACACTGTGTCGTGTTGGCTCACGGTAGGTAGGTGAACTGCCATGGAGTCACATGCCTATGGAGGATTTAGGTTGGTGTGGTGTTGTTTAAAGCCTAATCATCAGGAATTTTGTGCCTGGAGTTGGTTCGTGTCTACTTATTGCAGAGATTCCTCAGCGGTCCCTGGCTGTGGTCACATACATATGCAGCAGCAGTGTTGGTAATCACAGCTCTATCATGACTCTTGACACGTCTCCCATTCACATTTACCCCCATTTGTCCAAAGCAATGAGTTGTCAAACATTGACTAAGGCTGTGTGAAGGGTTTATTCATATTTAAATAAAGCCATTATCCCAGCCTTGAGTTTCAGTAGTTTTCTGTTCTTCCTCTTGAGTATTTCTCTCAGTAGTGCCATCTAATCAACTTTAGGTTTTAATTAAACAGCTGTCATTTGCTTCCTGGTTCTGTTGCGACCTGATGTTGTATTAAATTTTAATTTAGCCTGGGCTGGATAAGAAGTAGATTCCTTCAGACAACAAAGAAATGCTATTACCAGGTTACAGTTGTAATTAAGAAGAGCTGAGCTGAAGTGCTAATGCATTCAGGTACGAAGAAGGAGCTGGAGATAAACATGCATTACAGGGGTAGAACCTGCAGTAGGAGTGTATAGCTTCCACCCAGGCTGCTTGAATTGAAGGTTTGGGTCAAGATATTGCAGCTGGAACCCTCGGCAAAAGAAACAGGAAAAGATCCCCTGTCTTCCACCTGGGACCTTGAAGTGTCAGCAGTTCCAAGTTTGTGCTGGTGCTCCCTGGGTGTTTCACTGTTCTAGATGTTTCACTGCTGCTGTGCCACTCAGGAAGACCTGGCCAGTAAATCAACATTATTACCCAGCTTTACAGTTCAAATAATATCAGGAATAACCAGCACGGGTATCTTAAATTCAGTAACACTTTTTTTTCTGCAGTGAACCCTATCATGGAAATATAAAACAACAGAACCTAGATTAAAAGCTATTACTTGTTGAAGATGCACTCAAAAATACAGTCTGTTTATAAATCTAATGGACAGACAATTAGTTCAGTTCTGCCTTCATATTTCTCCCTCAGAGAAAATACATTTTTTTTCAGACTATAAATAGCCAGCTCTTAAAAAGGTCTTTATGCAGCCTATTATACTTGGGTAACACTTTTCCAGGCATCCGGCATCTGAAATATTGATTTATATTGTACAATTGCTTACCAGTGGAGTGTAGTTTTTGTGCAGGAGCAACACCTAATCAGCACTGTAGGTACCTGCATAAGCTGGGAAAGAGGGAAGGTTAGGACAATGCTTGTGTCAAGAGCAGGGTGAGCACATTTCAAAGCACCCTGAAACGGAAGGGCCGAGATTTCTTTTTTAAGAGTTTTTCTCTCTCACATAGAGTTTACAAAAGAAATGCAAATGTCTTTATAAACTTTACATTATCCTTCAAAGCATCAAAGTGTAATTTATGCTTGGTAGCTAAGTAGCGCTCAGAGTTAGAAGGAGGCTAAATGTTTTGTTTATCCTTTGTCACATATGAGGATCAGCACCAAGGTGATACAGTGAATGGTGCAAAAAACAAAGTAGAAATTAATTCAAGGCTGTTCAGAACCTGGTTCCATGTCTCCTGAAGTCAAAAGAATCCTTTTATCTATGACTCAGTAGGGCTTGGGATCAGGCTGTAATTGCACGCAAAGTGCCTCCTGCCCCAGACATGTAGGGGTTACATCTCTGTGTTAACATAGAGTGGCTTTGGAAGAAGAATTAGTTGCGTGTTGATTGGTTGTGACCCTGTTGAAACACTATTTCCTCTGATGCACTGAAGAAGAGTGATGGTTGTTGAAGAGCGGCTTAGAAATAGCATAGCAGCAGACTGCTTCTTGGGAGCATTTTGACACAGGACCACTGCGTCTCCATCAGACACCTGAAAAACATTTATCTTGAATTGCTCGCTTAAGATTCATGGAATATTTGGTTTTGGTTTGGTGAAATCCAACTATGACAACTCTTCTCTGACATCGTTGTGGATGAAGCACCCTCAGTTTATCTTTTCTGATTGTTCTCTTTCACCTGACATTGCATGTTCTTAGTTTTGTTCAAACCTCGGTCTTCTTAAAGATTTTACATTTGCTCTTTCACCGTTCCACTTTTGTCCATACTTCTCTCTTTGCCAGTGTCCCTCCCTCATGGATGGCAACAGGTTATAAATAAGCTCATTCAGCATAAACAAAACTGAACAGTCATTTACTGTGTAAAACATCTGGTTTGTGCCTTGCAGAGAACAGACAAAACCAGTATATTTATTTCATATGTTAATTTTCAGAAAGCATCTCTGCTTAGGATAAAACTTAAATGCATTTTTAAATCGCATTGAAGTCTAAGTATCAAGTTGAGCGCGTACTTTTAGTGCTGTTGTGAACAGAAATGGACTTGAGTACAAGCTTAAATGCTTTTCTGGAACATGACCCTCCATAAAGCTGTAGTAGACTATATTAGTTAGCTGACACTAGTGTTATTAGTACTTCAACTTATTTAATTCAGGGTGCTTTTTGTAGACATTTCTGAATATTGATTAATAATACATCTTAGTTGCAAGAATTTATTGGTCGTCTCTAGCTGTCCTTAGCTTGTGGTCAATGCCCATTATTTTCTATCAATCTAGCTAGCAGACAGAAGCAAATGATAGTGAATATATCTCTTTATGCAAGCTGTCACCAAATCTTTCACTAAAATCCATTTCTTCTTCCACCAATTCTAATAATGGAATTTAAAGTTAGATTAGTTAGAAGCAACTTTTTTTTTTTTTTTCCCAACTGGCAAGCAATTAGTTTTATGGAAATTGAAAAATGAAAAGCAAATTGATTCAAAGCACGATTTCCTGTTGGGGGCTCTCTGAGAAGGAGGAACTGAGTCTCTGTGAAAGCTGAGGTGGGTCCTTGCCCTGCATGTGTGTCAACTTAGGGGCTTGCAGTAAGCAATGCTGAAGCAGAGATAAGCTGCTCTTTGGAGGCTGCTCCCCTCCAGGCTGCGTACCCGCTTATATAAGGCAGGGACCTCTGTAGCAACTCATTTAGAGTAATTAATCAAACCGCAGCCACACTGAGACACAGAGGAAGACTGTGTTAATGGAGTCATTAGAGTGCCAGCACTTTGAATTCATCAGGATTAGAGATAAAAATGGTAAAGCATCTCTAGGTGGGATTTTGATGGGGAAAGATTAGAAAATTTGTATATGGATGACATTGCTAAGTTTGTAGCACGCTACCTCGTGCAGAGGTTTTCTTCTGATGTTTGCCTCACAAAGGGAAAAAGGTCAACTCGCACCACTGTTAGCTGGAACAGGAAGGGAGAAATGCTGTTATTGTAAGGCTTGATAATCCCCTGACAAATCACCCGCATTATTTGGGATGGAGGGGTGAGAAGAGCTGCTGGTACCTCTGGAGGTTGGTACCCAAGAGCACTGCGGTTCTGCCAAGCTGTAGATGTGCCTTCAACCATGGTGATGTTACAGATTTCATTGCCACAGCAGCCAAACCCGTAGATGGGCTCAAAAAAGAGAAAATCCATATGTTTGTCAAAACCAGAGCTTGGTGGTCCAGATGCAATTTTTGGCTAGGAAGGCTGCTAAACCTTTGCCTGCAGAGAGATTGAAGGGTATGTGCAAGGAAAAGTCACTTCTCTGCCCCGTCCCTGTCAGAGGTCAGGTTTGGGTTCATCAGTCTGACCCTTGTGGTGTTCTCCTGGTTTTGTGCTTCTTTAACACCCACCCCTTGTTTCTGTGTGTGTGCATACAGGACACGGAGGTCCTTAACACAGCTATTCTGACAGGAAAAACGGTGTCTGTTCCAGTCAAGGTGGTTGCTGTGCAGGAGGATGGGTCTGTGGTTGATGTTTCAGACTCCACTGAGTGCAAATCAGCTGATGAAGACGTCATAAAGGTAAGGTTGGCATCCATTAATTAAATAATATTAATAATGTAGTGTATTGTAGCAGTGTACTGCAAGGTTCCCTATATGCTTCTTACTGGAGGAGCATGACAGAGAATAGAAAATAACAAACTGTGTGGCAAAATTTCTTAACATAAAGGCTGGGAGCTTTTAAAAAATGTCACACTTCCTTTTTTTTTAATAATATATTCAACTATTTTTCCCTCTGTGACATTGTGACATAGCGTTAATGTGACTTCATCAAGACATTGACTGCTTGACATCTGACACCACTGAATGGCTTTCAGCTTTTAGCTCATTATTATTTTTAGGCATAAAAAAGTTACTTTTGAATGGTTTTAGTATGTTTATTTGTTTTACTATGTGATTTGGGGGTGTTTTTTTCCATGTTTTAAATAACTTTAAAATTGATTACAATGAATTCTGTATAGGAATAGGGGGTTGTTCATGAGTTTCTTAGGGTAGCCCTAGAAAGACAGTTTCTTTGTTGCAGCTCAAGGTGAGATATATTAAATTGCTATAAATAAAGGGAAGTATAGTCATCCTTAAAAATTAATTATCAGAAGAACAGACTATCTTGATAAATTTTGCTCGTCTTTTTGCTGTGTAACATGCAACTCTTATCTGATTAGGGGCTATTGTTTATCAGTTGATAAATATGAACAATGAATTGTTCGCTTTATAAACCCAAGCACTAAGTTATACATCATCAACATATTGCTGAGACAGTCTTTTCTTTGCACTTCATAAAACCAGAGCCTGATCTGAAAGGTGGTGCATGTGGACTTTTGTTTCTATTAATTGAGTTTCTGGTGTTTCTAGTAAGAGAATGCTGGGCTGAACCAGATAGGAAAAGGTCAGGAAAAAGAGTCCCATCCCTCTTCCACTAATAAAACTAGTATCTGCAGATGTTAGAGAGATGTTGCATTTCAAAACATTCCCTGTTTAAAGGCATTTAGCTCAATCAGCAGTTGTCCACATGGATGTCCTCTCACAGCCGGGCATGAAGTAGTTCTGGTTCCCAGATTTAAAAGATCCACTGAATCTGGCAACGGTGTACGGCTTGACGTGACCTCTGTGAGCAGAGATAAGATTTCCAGTTGCAGTTGTGGATTTATACACTTCGAGAAAGCAAAGCTCTTGCCCTTTGACCACCTTCCTTTCCCCCCCCCCTTCTTCAAAGTAGGTTGTATTTTTAGATGGAAACAGACCTGCTCCAAAGTACCTCCAAGTTGATGAGTGTCCTTCCATTCCTTTCTGTGACCTGGATAGAGCAAACCAAAACACAGGCCTAAATTCTAGACAGATTTTACAAGATTTACACTACAATTCCTCTTTGGGTTTTTTTGGGGAGTGACCAAGTGGGTATAAATCAGGTCTTTGTTTCGCTGCTTTGTGAAATTATTTGGGTATCAAATCACTGACAGCAAAGAATTCCCCTGGGACTCTTTCCTAGACCTTGTACCCACCTTTGTAGTACATAGACTTCATGAA
Source organism: Piaya cayana (assembly GCA_013389865.1). Classification (NCBI taxonomy): domain Eukaryota; kingdom Metazoa; phylum Chordata; class Aves; order Cuculiformes; family Coccyzidae; genus Piaya; species Piaya cayana. Next base: position 100,481 of record WAAB01024219.1, read on the forward strand.
AAAACACACAGGAGACCTGAATGTGGTTTTCATTGAGTTCATTGTGCCTCATCCTAGTGATATAAAATGGGAGTAGTGTTATTTTAGTGAAAATCACTGTCTCCTTATAGTAGAACTCAGTCACAAATTACTGGGAGGTGCTCTCAGATTGAATGCTGCTCAGGCATAATTTTTTAACTGGAAATGTATGTACTGGTTGCAAGATTGAAGCTGTAACAATTAATTAGCTGAGTTAAAATTTAGTGCAGGGTTTATGTGCCTATATTCTTTTTTAGAAAAATGCATATTCCCTTTACAAGCCCCTCTGGTATAGTCTGTCTTGACTTTACTTCCAAATTTGTGTTGCCTTTTCTATATAGGTTGTACTGCTAAGCCCTCTAATAGCAGTCGTCAGGCATTTTGGATGTAATTGCTTAATCTTAAGCTTCTTTTCCATCTTAATTTTGCCTTTATTGTTTCCTTCTAATTGGAGAGATATTCTTTTGGGCAGAACAAAGAGTATTGCATTCTTAACCTTTTATTTCTGTTTAATGGCTAATGATTTAATAGACAATGAATGAGACAATTCTTTGATCACTGCTGTAACACCATTATTTTCAATTAAGACACAATGAATTGAAGCTAGTTTAAATAAACAGTCTTTGGCCGGGGCTATTACATATTTATACAAAACATGCTTATCTGGGCAGCTACCTAGTTATCCCATTGATATAAATATTATTCAGAGATGGTAAAATAGACGGATGATGCACAGGTGATTTATTTGTAGGCAAGAGATGTGAATCTTTCCTATTCTAGGCCATATATTCCCTCAGCCTAACAGCTTAATAGCTTCCCAGCAAGAGAATATTTCAGTCCACGTTTTTCAAAGCCTATCTAATTAGTGGTAAATATAATGAAACACACCTATTACTTTCTGACTTTGCTTTTTTTGACCTTAGCGTGACTTAATCCTCAAAGGAATCTCACAGGTAAACTTGCTCTGTTCAGCTGTGATCCTCGGTCCTTACAGTTGGACACCAGTTGTAAAATACTGACCAGCTATTTTAAATTTAACTGACTGTCCTATAAAAATTTTTGAGGGAAACATGACTGTAAGTCAGTGAAACTCATATGCTTATTATTGAAAAGGAACATTTAATGCTGTTGGCATTTGAGGGAAAAGATTGGCTTTACGATTAAGGCACTGAAACACTTCTCAGCATTAATTTCTATATCTCTTGCTGATTTCCTGTGTGACTGTGGGTAAATCATTCATTCCCTTTGGAATCTCGCTGCCTTATCTGCAAACAAAGCAGAGAAATATACCCTTTTCCCAGCCCCAGTCTGCCTTATGTAGATTCTGAATCTACTGCTGAGTCTGAATGGACAAAATCCTTATCTCCATTAGAGTCTTGGGAACTTCAGTTGCCTTCTGCCACAGGCTCATTTGAAGGGCTTCTCTGCCAGTGTCCCGCTTTTCCTGTAAACCACAGGTAAACCACAATTGTGAAGCTGAAAAGAAAGAAGTTATGGAAATTTGATAGAATTTATGCACAAATTATTCAGCTACTCTGGTGATGGGCACTAGACTGAGAGATAAAGGAGCTGTAGGCATGGTGCTGTGAACTTTTCTATATGTATCCTGACCTATGGGGGCTCAGTCTTCCCAGGCAGGGAAAAAAAACCTTGAAGAAAAAGATTACAGCAGTGGTACCATGTCAAGAACCTCCTTTTTTTTCACAGAAAGGGTCATTGGGCACTGGCAGAGGCTGCCCAAGGAGGTGGTTGATCCAACTTCCCTGGAGGGGTTTAAGGGATGGGTGGACGAGATGCTGAGGGACATGGTTTAGTGTTTGATAGGAATGGTTGGACTTGATTATCTGGTGGGTCTCTTCCAACCTGGTTACTCTATGATTCTATTCTATGATTCATTGCTCGACCATCCTGCCAGTAAGTATAAGCACCGCTAGAAATTTGCTGGCCTGTTACAGTGGGTTTCACTTCTTCCCCACTGGCCTTCGAGCCATAGTTACAGGGAAATAAAGGGCTGGACCAATGTCACTGTAATAGAGAGGGAGGTCTAACCCGAAGTGCTTCAGCACAGTCTGTCTTTACGGCTGCCTAGAAGCTCTAAGCATAGTCCAAGCACTCCTTTTGCCTCCTTGTAAAAGTGCCTTTAAAAGTCTGAGCCCCTGGAATTTCACAGAACCAAAATTCTGCAAACGTAGCAGTTGGGTGGTGGTCACAAACATCACCCACAAAGCAGCATCAAGTGAGGGATTCTGATGACGGCTTCTTAGTCCAAATGTTTATCTCAGTAGTGTACAAATGAAAGAGAGACAGCTGCCCAATTAATTCATTCTTAGATTAGTCATATTTTCATGTCCCTTGCAAGTTATGCAGAAATTGACTGATGGCTCAAATTAATCTCTGCAGTAATTCAAATGGCTTCCATGGAGTTACACCGTGGACTAATGGAGCCTAATTTTTTTTGTAACAAAAAGGACTTTCAATCGAACAGAAGGGAGTCAGAAAGCATCATCCTGCCCATTCCTGCCCACATATGAAGTGCCATAGAAGCAGATGCAGTGTGCCCAGGCAGAGTGTACGTTAAGAACAATGCTGCTTCAATAATATACCATGAACTCTGTCTGTGCGAGAATGCACTTTACTTCCTAGCTTGCTAGAGGAAAGCGCTTCAATGAATTATTTTTCACCTTTTCATGATTTCCTGTCTAATTATAATGAAGGTAAAATCCAAACCATCCCTACCCGGTACTTTTTAAACACAAACCTTATCTTGAACTTTCCATAATTAATGTTAAAACAATAGAAAACCTGATTCTCCTAGCAGCAGCCTGCTAGGCTTTTATCTAATGTGCAGCAAAAATGGTGCAAGAAAGACAGGAAAGGTAATAGCTTAAATAGATTGAATCCAAGGTAAGTTCTTCCTTCTCCCAGACGAAACGCAGATGAGTAACTCAGGATGTCATTCAACAACCCTGGGCACAGTAATCTCTAACATCACAGCACCTGCTACAAGGAATCACAAGGAAAAGAAATCTATGGAAAGGGAAGGATACTGTGGTTCTCAGATGATACTGGATTTTTGGGAACAGTTCCTTGCTGCAGACTCACAGCACATTCTTAGGACAATTTACAGAAAAAAACCCCATCTACCCGGTGTTGTTACATACAACTGTTTATGCAAGAGGTCTGAAAACAAAACCAGAGCTTGTAATATGCAAGTTCTGCAGCTGTTTTGCCATTAAAGTATGTGATCAAGAACGTGATGTACCTGTACATAAAGTGGAGCTAATCATATTTCTCCATCTATCATATTTTTGAGTACCTACCACTACATTACCCAAGAGCTTTATTTTGTGGTCACTCGCATGGAAATTAGCTCACTTCAGGAGTCCAAACTCTTTCTGGAAGCAGTGAAAATACTCTGCATATTTATATGATGGATTTACTCTGGTGCCATTTGGTTTATCACACGATTCATTTTGAACTAGATCTTACTTTTTAAGGATGATTTTTTTTTTTTTTNGAGGTTTACGGCAGTTAAGCATTTCTCAGATGAAGAGATTGGTTACTGAACAGGTGAGGAACCTGCTTGGAACTGAGGAGTTCTTGTTTACATCTCTGCTTTAATTCAGACCACTTCTGTGAAGCTTCTGGTCTCTGCCTTGGTAGCACCAGGTCATGATAAGGATGCTCCTGGTCCCGTAGCATTTATTGGCAAGAAAACTGTTGAAGACCTGTTGTGCATCATCCTTTGTATCTGTAGATAGGTATGCACAAGTTAGAGCAATAGCTAAATATCATCAAGCTGCCTACAGTTCATCAAACTTACACATTAGATCTTTTTACAATTTCTGATTATCTTGGCCAACACCCTCCACTTGCCCCCATACGAAGTAAGTATTTATGAGTCATAAGAGACAGGCAGGAGAACATGGCAGATCTCTCTGTTGAATTAAGGATTTTGGTATTTGTTGAAATATCTGAGGTTCTGACATTCAGGTCACCTGATTCTGCTAATTAGATTTCTAGCTGGACAAAGTACGATCAGAAAAGACTAACACAGCCACTTACTGCATATTCAAGGTTTATCTTAAAAATCACTCTTGTTATAAAGCAACAGGTTGAAATCTATATTGTTTTATGATCGTGCCAAGCTAAAACTTTGGGTCTAGAATCATATTTGCACACAAACCAGCTCCGTGTATAGCAATAACGATGCCAATGAGGCAATCTCACAGAATCACATATTGAAGAATTAATATTCCATACACAGTACACATTGTACACAGTTTATAGCAAAATATATGTGTGTATCTTCCTGAAGCTATTTTTAAACACACACAGTCTTCAAAGCCAGCTTGAGAAAACAGTGTTTTGTCTGGGAGAGGATTCGTTAAGAAGAGACCATGCCAACATGTGCAATTACACAGATTTCAGCAGAGATGCTTATGGTGTCTTCCAAGGGACCAGCTGCTGCTTCAGAGGAAGAAAACAATTCTATGGCTTAGCATTTGGCTGCTGTGAGAGCAGAAATGCAAAGGGCATGGATCCCAGTCCTGGGAAACAATCATTAGCCTGAACTGCGATATTGCTTAGGATAAACTCTGAATATTTTATACTAAGAGATACACAGAGTAAACAGCTCAGTCCAGCCCCCAACAAAAGCAAATGCTATCAAACTTCTAGAAGCTTTTTCTCCAAGTTCTGTAGGAAATTAACTCCGCTTTATAAACTTCAGTGCAGCTGGCTATTTAAAGATTTTAATTGTGGATGCATGAACCTCATGGATTCTGCGGCTTTCATACCTCTTGAACTATCATTCTGGCTGGGCAAATTAATTCAGATTCCCATTGTCATCAAAACCCCTGGAGCCAAAACGTGCTCTCAGCTGTAGTCATGCAACTGTGTGAAAGGCATCAGAGTGACAGAGGTGTTCCAGAGGGCAAAATCTGCTCTCTGTGAGAGTTAAAACAGCCATTAGCTGTCAGCTACGGGATGAGAAGTAGTCTTTGTCTTTCACCCTCTTCACTGATGTGATAGTTGATGGAAGTAAGACTGAGCAGCAAATTACACTTTCCGACTGGCACAGCATCCCATTTTAAGTAAGCAATAGTATTTTGGGCAGCAAAAATGTATGCTAAAATGTACCAATGCGGAGTCTTTCAACCCATAAACAGGCTTTATTTCCGGAGAACTTTGTGATAAGGCAACTCACCAGCGTTTGGCATGCTCAGCAAGCAAACCTTTGCATTCCCTTCACCATGGGGAGGAGGCTGGGGTGAGACCTCATTGCTCTCTCCAACTACCTGAAAGGAGGTTGTGGAGAGGAGGGAGCTGGGCTCTTCTCCCAAGTGACAGGGGACAGGATGAGAGGGAATGGCCTCAAGCTCCACCTGGGGATGTTCAGGCTGGACATTAGGAAAAAAATTTCACAGAAAGGGTCATTGTGCACTGGCAGAGGCTGCCCAGGGAGGGGGTTGATTCACCTTCCATGGAGGTGTTTAAAGGATGGGTGGACAAGGTCCTGAGGGACATGCTTTAGTGATTGATAGGAATGATTGGACTCGATGATGCTGCGGGTCTCTTCCAACCTGGTTATTCTATGATTCTGTGTGGGGCACAGTCAGATTTTGAATGCAGCTTGAGTATATGTTCTTGTGGTTTAGCTTATCCACACCTGTATTTCAGTAATGTGTTCTGATATGCATTCCCTTGGGATACATAATCGGAGCTGAGGATGGAGATGATGAGGCTGACACACCACTGTTATTTTGAAGTGCAGTTAATTTATATGACATAAAAAGCATTGACAGTAACCAACTCCTTTTCTCCTCTGTGGTAGAAGGCATTTTTATTCTTGCTTTGTTTTTAATTATTAATATTTTTGCATTCTCAACGTACAGAATTGGGAACCACAAAGAAAACTACTTTGATTTCCTTCAGAGAAACAGCACCAAGAGGTGAAAACACATGTAGCTGGGCAGATCTGTACACTTGTACATCAGGATTGAGGTGTAACCAGGATTTGAGGACACTGGGGAAAAAATAGTCATAAAAAAGGGTAACTAAATATTGGTTTAATGGATTGGACAACTCATTCAATAAGGATGAAAGAACAAAGTGAAGTTATAAATGGTATTTCTTTCGCCATTTGCATGAAGTACAGGGAATGGAAGATAGGCACTGGGGTGCAGCTTTTCTTTTCCAGTTGTTACGCACTCTAGAGAAAGAGCCCAGTGGCTTCAGGGTTAAATAAATGACAGGATTTAGCATTTTAGTTTGTTGTGGCCTTGTAAGGTCTGATTTATACTGATGCCACTGTACTGAAACATTCACTTCCACATCAAAGACTTCCTTCAATTGCTAGAGAGGTAAAGAGCTGCTTTTTTGACTGGAGTCAGGTGGTTGGAGCATGGCCCAGGTACATCTTCAAAATAATCAGAAGTGTCAAGCAGTGATTAAAACCTTAAAGTCTGTGTTTGTTCGATAGGAAATAGAAACTGAATCCATCCCCTCTACATTTTACATCTCCTCTGTGGGGCAGATTTGGAAATCTGAGGTGCTTGGCTGGGGAATTAAGCAGCTTTCCACCGAATTCAGTGTGAAAATGAATCACTGTTTTGTTAATATAAGGTTGTTTAATGTTAGTCCTTTGATGAATTTCTCCTGAGGAAAAGCATGGAAGTGCTTTGTGATTCTAGAGCAAACAAGTATGTTGCTTGTGTGTTTCTGTTAAAATAGTCGGGGGTCAGACAGTTACCAGCGTTGGCACTGCTAATGCCATCTCCTAGAGTCCATGCCCTGGAAGCACAAATTCTGCTACTTAGTTTTCTATCTGGACAAGTTATGATCAGAAAAGAGCAACATAGTCACTTACTGCATATTCAAAATGTATCTTAAAACCCACTCTTGTTATACAGCAACAGGTTGGAATCTGTATTGTTTTACGATTGTGCCAAGCTAAAACTTTGGGTGTAGAATCATATTTGCACACAAACCAGCTCCATGTATAGCCGTAACGATGCCAGTGAGGCATTCTATTTTACATTTTGTACAAATCTATTCATGACTGTATGGCAAATACTTAGTTTTGTTTGAAAAGTATGGCACTCAAAAGCACAGCAGACAGAGGCAGTAAGATACGGGTGCACGTAAGACAATACATATAGATACAGATATGTATACAACTTAGATGTGTGTGGGAGCATGAATATAAATGCCCTTCACATACATATATATATGGACAGATAGAATAACCATGGTCAGTATACCACAAGAAGGATGTTGAGGCTCTGGAGTGAGTCCAGAGAAGAGCAACGAAGCTGGTGAAGGGGCTGGAGAACAGGCCTTATGAGGAATGTCTGAGAGAGCTGGGAGTGTTTATCCTGGAGAAGAGGAGGCTGAGGGGAGACCTCATTGCTCTCTCCAACTACCTGAAAGGAGGTTGTGGAGAGGAGGGAGCTGGGCTCTTCTCCCAAGTGAGAGGGGACAGGATGAGAGAGAATGGCCTCAAGCTCCACCAGGGGAGGTTCAGGCTGGACATTAGGAAAAAATTCTTCACTGAAAGGGTCATTGTGCACTGTCAGAGGCTGCCCAGGGAGGTGGTTGATTCACCTTCCCTGGAGGGGGTTTAAGGCACAGGTGGGTGAGGTGCTGAGGGGCATGGTTTAGTGTTTGATAGGAATGGTTGGACTTGATGATCTGGTGGGTTTCTTCCAACCTGGTGTTTCTATGATTCTATGACATATAAATCAAAGTTTTCACTTGTAAGAGTTTTAAGCAGAATCTAATCCCTCTCTGACATTCTTCTGCATTTTCTTAGCCTCTACTCCCACCTTTCTCTGCCCCGTTTTTAAAATACAACCTCCAATAGGTATTTTTTTAAGGTTTGTTTACTCTGTTGTTCCATGGGTAGCACCGTGAATCCTTCTACCCTCACAGCTTTAACCCAGCACAGCTTCTGGAGCTATGGAAAGGGTGGGCTCCATGCCAGGCTGGACAAGTTGCTGCTGCCTCATCAGTGGCCTGAAGCGGGGTGGGACCGCTGGGCACCTGCTCTCCTTTTCAAAAGATGCCCAGTCTCAGGCAGTGACTGGCAGTTTCACTGGGTGAGATGTCCAGGTGGGAGACATCCTGAGAGCTAGTGCCTGTCGTTAGCACGGGGAGCTGTGGTGTCCCAAAGAGTGACTGATGTGTGGGTGGTTTGGCTCGATGGGAGCTGAGGGCAGGTTTTGTAAACACAACCAGCACTTTTAGAGGTGAAACGCTCTGTTTTGGTTCATCCACTCAAAGACGGGCAGAGCTTGCAGGTTACCTTCTTTTTTCTAGCTACCAGACTATTCATGCTGACCAATGAATGAGCAGAACTGTCAAGATGGCAAAGCCAGACAGAACTATGCTGCATGTATCTCTATGTACAAAACTACAAAACCAACCCATCAGAGATATTATAATGCTTCTTTTCTAGTTTTGCTCCCATAATAACTGTACAAAAGGCAGCATTTACTAAGTGAGAGTAAGGGTTACTCGTGTAAGAAGCATGACGGAGAGGGTCATTAGGCATTGGAGCAGGCTGCCCAGGGAGGGGGTTGATTCACCTTCGCTGGAGGTGTTTAAGGCATGGGTAGATGAGGTCCTGAGGGACATGGTTTAGTGTTTGATAGGAATGGTTGGACTCGATGATCCAAGGGGTCTCTTCCAACCTGGTGATTCTATGATTCTGTGATTACAGATTATGGAATTCCAGCACTGTAAAAATACCATTTACCAGCCTATAGTCAGCAGCTAACGAACTCTGCGGCTTCTTCCAAGGGAATTCCAACCTGCTCCTGCTAGAGAGCGTCTGTGATGTCCTACAGGCTGAGCAATACGGTCCTGCCCAGGAGAATAAAACCTCCCTTAAACATGAACCCCGATCAGAAATTTGTCATGAGCCAGAGAAAAGGCTGTATTGTAATAATCAGGGGAATAATGAGCAGAAATACATGAAGTCTTGCAGTTGTCAAGGAAAGGCATGTATACTTCATTGAAGAAGATTTGGACGTTTATTTGAGCTGCGTGCATGTATTATTTGCATAGTGCTGACAAAGTACTCAACCCTACATAAAAGTGCTGTGGACACAGTGCCCACCCACAGCTCTCACAGCTGAACAAGAATTACACAGGGCTTGCTACAATACAGACATTCTGGGAGGTAATCCTTTATCGAGCTACTTGTACAAATACCCAGTGCAGCTCGGCAGTAAGGAGGGGAATGACATTACCCAGGGAACGGAGAATGGAGATTGCCCAGCGGGACTGCCAGCAAGAGGCAGTTCTTTGTTTGAGATGCATTGTCAGAAATGATAAAATCCTAGCAGGAAATGCTATCTCCTATTTATATGCTTTATTTATTTACTCTTTTCCAATTGCTGCTTCCACGATGACTGTTTGGATTTAATTTGCAGCCCTTCTCCAATGGTTCTCAGGTTTTCCCCTGAAAATGTAAGAGAAAATCCTTAAGACATGCAGTTCTTCCTTAGATCTCTTACACTCAACATTATCCACTGCAGAGAAAAATTAATGTATGCTCTTCCTTATTGTTTTCCTTCTTAATTCATTTCTTTCCATAGGGGCTCAGCGAGTGCCAATTTTCCAAGCGAGTTTTTAATCGCCTGAGCGCAGCATGATTGCTGTCTTACGATCTAGTTGCCATTTGATGCAATCAGTATTTCAGAATGCAATGATTATGGGGTTTGCCCCCCCCCCCAAGCTGAATGCTGTATGGCCAGCTGATAACACTTGGCTGCAAACAACCATAAAATACTGATAGTGCTCTGTGAAATACTGTAAACTTCGATTGTGAGGTCTCCCTCAGCCAAGAGCATGAACGTGATGTGAAAGAGTTTTGTAAGATGAGGCAAGGAAAAAAAGAAATTTATTATGCTGATATTAAGAGCATAAACCAAAGAGGCAAGGAGGGAAGGAAGGAGAAGACAGGAGTGCAGCGTGCTGAAGTATTTCTTATTGCCGGCATGTTTGCTTTGAAAGGGCCTTTCAAGAGTACATGTTGCCAGGGGAGATGTTCTTTCCACATCTTTTGTAGCCACCCCACAAATAAAAGATTTCAATACACTAATACTGGAAAACTGCAGGCTTAAATAGCCCCTGCCATGCAGGAGCTGTACTGTTTAGATCTCCCCAAACTGCAGCGAGTTTAGCATTAGAGTTCATCAGTGTAAAATGAGAAAATCCTTCTGTGGAGTAAATCCTTCATTCCTTAAGTGTATTTTGTGGAATATAAATGCCAAGCAATCATTTGTAAAGTTACTGTGAACAGCGGAACCTGAGTCCCAGAACAAGGACAAAGAAACACTGAAGTAAATAAAGGGTAGAAGGGAAAGTGTGGTTGTATGGGGCTGCATTTCTCTTAGAGCAAACTGTCAGAGTTGTCTCTCTCCTCCTTCCAGCCTATCCTGGAACAGCTCTTCTGTTAGTCTTCTCCTGTGGAAGCCAAGGGATGGCTTTTTGTTTCTTTATGAAATGTAACGCTGAAGGAAACCATGTGGATGCATCTGGATCCCAAATATCTGCACTTACCCATGGTTAGGTGGGGAATCATAGAATCACCATGTTGGAAGAGACACACCGGATCATCGAGTCCAACCGTTCCTATCAATCACTAAACCATGTCCCTCCCCAGCATTCTTCTAGGCCTCTTTCAGGTACTAGAACATCTGGAGAAGGCCACTTACTCCTTCAATACCTGGACAAAATCAAAACAATGCCTCCATAAAATCACTTATTGCCATTAAACTGCCCCACAAGGTGCTGCATCCAACACATGGAACCACAGAATTGTTTGGGTGGGAAGAGACATCAAAGCCCACCCAACCAACTCCAACCCCTCCCCATCCAACTGGGAGGCTTCTCCTTTTTGCTCTCTGTTTAATAAAGCAAGTGCCCACAACCTGTGGATGTTTCCCAGAATTTTCCGTGGATGCCACACAACCCTAACTATTTAAGTTAGAGCTTGTTTGTTTTTTACAGTGTTGTTGGTGAGTATGGTTGTCTAAAGTCTAGTAGACAGCCATTTGCTAAGACCTTCTGTTCTTAGCAAACTTGACAATGTGGCTTGTTTAATCGCCTTATGTTATTATTGGTATTTTCATCTTGTGTAACTAATTTTGCTGAGGAAAAATATACTATTGCCAACTTCGATCTCCTTAATTCTTGTAAGAAAGTGCCTACAGCTTCAGCCCATTTAAAGAATACACAGATGATTTTGTACAGGAGTGTGACTCTTTGGAGAAGGTTGCTGACATTGCGTGAGTGTCTGTAGGTCAGGGGGAGAAGGGATCCTATTTAGTGAGACTGAACAGATTTTTGAAGGTGGCTGCTGCTGCCAGTCTTTCAAATAATTGTTTTTCAATCTGTCACTAGGAGTTCAGAAAGAGCTGCAGCAAGCTAAGGGAAGAACCTGGGGTACCTGAAAATGAAGGTGATACTAAATAAAGATGGTTAGCATGAGACTGAAAGACAAGAATGGACTAAGGAACATATAAGATATCCTAAAAAGCAGGAATCTGAAGGGAGCAGCTCATCCTTTCCCAACTCCCTTACGCAGTGCAGGATGTTGCAACTGTCCCTCATTTCTTCGCTGTGGCTACAGCCGCTGTGTGTGTGCTACTCTCCAGGGAGGCAGAGAAGAGTTCCACTAGTACTATCTGTTGTCAGCTGGGTTGGCCTTTTTAGTTCATGAGAAATGGACACTTTGTACTGAACCTGCTCTGTGGCTTTTGAAAACGCTGGCACTGCCTTCCAGGCACTGTAAAGTATACAAAATGTGAGCCTCAAAGTACAGTCGTGTTTTCTAGCTAGCAGACTCTCAAGCAGCACAGGAAGCAAGAAGTGTGTTTTGGTTATTCTAGTTTGAATAAAATCTTCACAGAATAATCCCCTTGAACTTGAGTGCATAGCTAGAACTGGACTATAGACTGGCAAAGCAGAATATATCTGCCCAAGAATAGCCCTTAATGCTGCATCAATAAGTGCAAATGCCCAGCACTGAACATGAGGTCTCTGAAAGCTGGTGACCTACACCAGCTGCAGTTTGTTGTTTAGGGCAACAAGGAAGGCAGCAAAGTGTAGAAAAGCAAACAGCTTACTAACACAAGGAAGGGTGCTCTTTCAAGTTAAATCAATAGGACCACATCCATGACCTGCATAAAACATGAGACTTTAATAAGGGTTATTTCTTTAAACAGAATTTAATAGCTTTGGTAGCCACAAACTGACTTCAGAGATGCCTGCTGCAGGGGAGTGTCATGCTACATAGATGAGATTATTGACAGAAAGAAATAACTTCCTTTAAGCTGATGAGCTGTCTCTTCCTTGAAAGTTTGGAGTATTTACATTTAAGGTCCGTGCCACTGGTAAAAAACTTTGTGTCCTTTTTGCATGTTATCCTTTAGCAAACAGAAAATGAACTGTACATCTGATACTCCCTGGTACCTGCCACGTTGGCCAAAGTGATTCTGATGGAAAGACGTTTGGCTTTGTCAAAGCTCAGTGCATGTCCAGGAACCTGTTCTCTCTCCAGCGTGTCTGCAGGCAGAGGTCCGAGTTGGGATGTTGTAAACCTGACTGCTCAAGCAGCGTAGGCAAAGGTCAGAGGAACTTTGTGACTCTGTCTCCCTGCTGCTCATGGTATACGAGATCCCCTGGCAAGACAGGAGGTGTGGAGGAAAGGTTCCAGGTACACTAGTAGTTTGAGCGCTCATCTTTTAAAGGCAGTTTTGATAATCCTACCTTAGGTGTTGCAATTTTCTCAGGCCCTGGGGGAGGGACCTCCCTTGCGGCTGCATATCCCACAGATTGCAGGCTTTGCTGCAAGCTAGCAAGCCTTTTGGCTTTGGAACACTGACTGTCCAGCTTTTAAATGTCTCAAAAGGGTCATCTTGGGTGTTCATCACCAACATTATTAAGAGGATGCCACTCTCTTAAGCCTTTTCTGAAAGTCTTTATGTGTGGATAATAAAACAGATAGGGGAAGCCACACAGCTCTAAGCTGAAACAGCTGAAAGATCCAAAATCAATTGAGTATGGGGTGGATGGACACAGAAAAAGTTGTATTATTGGCAGCGGCTCTAGTTAAAATCCCAAACAAAACTTCACTAAGCCCTTCTTTGCCACAGAAGTGGGAGATCAATGCAAGAAAATATTTGACTATTTCAGGGTGAAATAGGAACTGAAGCCACAGAGGAGCAGCTGACAGCTATCCCATCACAGCCTCCAAAGTGCAGTTGCAGTGGGAACACTGTAAAACAAATAATCCATGTGATGTCAGCTGAGAAGCCAGTATTAAGAAAATTCCAAGAGAGGGAAGGTGAGCTTCTTGAAGAAAATAAAGGCAAAATCTTCGAGAAAACTTTCAGTGCTGCTTTTCACAGAATGTAGAACCACAGGATAGCACCTGTAACCCTGTGGTAGGGATGCCTGGGACACAATATTGGTTGCACAAGATTTGTGTTCTGCTTGGGGAGAACTGTGACAGTCATAGCACTAGATTACATTGTCTCCACTTACTTTGTGTGACTGGGAAGGAGATGCCTCTAGAGAACAACATTGAAAAAGAAAAATTATGTCTTAATTGAAAAATGAGATCTGTGCTTTGCATTAACTGGTTTTTTTTGTAGCTATAACAAGGTTGGAGATGAAAGTAAGATAACAACATAGGCTTCTTGTGAAAGTAGTTTATTTGTGTATGGATTACCTCACATCTGGATTGCACCTCTGTGGTTGTTCATCTCCTCACATCCCTCCGAGTAAGTCCACTTTGGACCTGCAGTTTGACTAAAATTCATCTAAAATCCCTGCTAACTTTAACCCAACTGGTTTGGGTTGCAGTCATGGCAGAGAATTCATCTTGGGCCACCAGACTGAGTCTGCAATAGGTGTAACACAGACTCATAGAATAGTTTGGGTTAGAAGGGACCTTAAAGCCCATCCAGCTCCAGCCCTTGCCATGGGCAGGAACACCTCCTACTGGATCAGGGGCTCAAATCCCCATCCAACCTGGCCTTGAACACCTCCAGGGATGTGGCAGCTGCATCTTCTCTGGGTGACTGGAACCAGGGTCTCACCAACCTCCCAGTAAAATTTTTCCTCCTCTTATCTAATTTAAATCTGCCCTCTTTCAATTTAAAACCATTCCCAGTCATCCTATCCCTGCACATTTTTACCAAAATCCAGGTTAACTAAGGTACAGCTCGATCAACTGCATTTGCCAGTGTTGTAAACCTGCTGTGTATTCAGATCACTTACAGCTAGTTTATTTCCATTTTGCTTTCCCTATCTCTTTTTCTAGGAATTTTCAATATAGGCTTTCTCTATCCCCTTCCTAGGTGTTTTTAATGACATCTTTTCCTTTGCAGACACAATCTGCAAGTATTGTCTTTTTTACATTGTCTAAGACTTGATGCATTCAGTAGCACTGTGTGTGTAACAGCAGCAATAAACTCCACAAATTCACTCCCTAAATAACCCGTTTGCCCCAGTGTTGGAGCAACTTGCAACCTCACCATTGTTTGACCCTCTGAATGGTGAGAGGCAATATCTGTCCTGCAGACAAGGCACCAGCACTTTGGTCTGATGAAGCTGGCAGGTTCCTTCTATGCTCTATCAATGGCAGAGGCTCTATCAGAGGCTTTAAAAGAACCCGTATTTCCTGAGGCCCATATCAGAAGCTTTTAGGGAATGTGTCTGGAGGATTAGGCAAATGTGATGTCATTAAAGAAATGCCCATGAACAGGACAAGGAACCTTTCCTGGTTTGCTCACCCTCTGTTTACACTGCTGATAGAATCTACTTCCCATTAAGCTCAAAATGTGCCTTTAGGCTTTCTGGTTAGGAAAGGGAAATCATAACTGTTAGTAAAAAAGCCAAACAGATCCATATGTTTTCTGTGATTCCAGGATTTGGAACATTTTATGTTGTATGTAGCTTTTAAGTGTATTTGTCTTGTGATGAAGTGAATTGGTCTAACTTTAAAAATAGAAAGTCTTTTTTTCCCCCCGTTCCCATTCTTTTACCTTCTTTGACTGTGGCATGTTTTTCTCTATCTGCAGAGCCCTAAGGGAAGATGTTAAAGAACAAACAAAAAGAAAGAAATCCAAAAGTACAACAGAAAACTTATGGCAGCACTCTGCGGTTTGTCACTTACCTTTCATGCTTGAGTTGGAACGGTTATTTTCGCCCAGATTCAGTGGGGGAACTAAAGAGCTTTACAGATCTGTCTTGGCATTTAGATAGAGTTCATACAAGTACATGTGCTGCGGCTGTAGGTGGGAGACAGACTGACAGATAGGAAGAACCGTCGGGTTTAGTTGGATTTTAACAGAGTCTTATTAGGTGAGAAAGAAGCTCAGTCACATTGCTTCTGGAGCACAGATGATCCAGTGACGAGAACAATGAAGGAGTCAGGGACCTCTACGCTGGTGTTTCTGACAATGCAATCACCGCCTTTAAGTTAAAGTCAATAGCAAGACACTGATTTTGGTAGGTCGTGGTTCCTGAGGAGCTCTGAGGGAAAATATAGTTTGTCTCATCCAAAATGAAGGCATTTTGATATTTATTCCCACTGTATTTAGCAGGCTTTAAAAGATTTTTCTTGAATGAGAGAACTTGGTGGTCTGTTGTGTTTTGCTGAGGTGTTAGCAGCAGATGCCCGGGGTCCCTTGCTCCTGCAGACCCTTTAGCCCGTACACCATCAGTGCCTGTCAATGCAAAAACATTTCTGTCTTCTGCACAATGTATTTATTCATTGCTATCAATGCAGCAGCAAACAGTTGTATTGCAATTGCACTGGGCATTTTCTTATTCTACACTGTAGCCAAGATGTGCTGCTTTCCCCCTTGTTGGTGTTTGGATTAGTTCTGTTCCACTCCCTGCTTCTTCCTGCACCAGAGGGACAACTCACTCCTCTCCTGTTCAGCTGGAGAACACGAAGTCTATTATGACCAGATCAGATTTTCATTCTTTTAACTTATGAGGTACCTGTGACCGCCCTGTGCCTCAGCAGCAGTGCAGCTGCTGTCCCTGTGTGTGGAATGCAAGTGAAGCTTTGCCCCATGGCACCTGCTGGTTTGGTTACCTCTGATCCCAACAGGGGCTGTTCCCTCCAACCTTGAGCTTCCTTTGATTTTACCTTGGATTTCTCCTCTCTTGGTCTGGCAAGAAGCCCCAGCCAGGAGCAGGAGGATTTGTAGCTGTCAGAAGCAAGGGGTTACACAGGGATGTATTTTCAAGGGAGTCCATCTGACAGAGGTGCTCTATGTATGGTGCTGTAATTCCTTTAAATTCCTATGCAGCTGAAGCTGTGTCACAACTGGAGTCTTAGTTCTGTTTACAGAGAGAAGAAAATCCAGTGATTTGCATTACAGAGTTAAGCTAACTCTGATGATTGCGTCTTTCTGACATTAAAAGGAGTGGAAATATTTTCATGGAAGAGATCTGCTCTGTCATTCAGTCACTTCCTGAGAATTTCAAGAGCCCTGAGGTTGCACACTTGAATGGAAATCTGGCCGTATTTTTCATAGACTGAGACTTTTTTCTTGCCAGTGCACTTATACTGAAAGACCTCTCTCCATTTCCCTGGGTGACTGTCCATGAGTGTTCCCTGTAATACCTGCTCACAGGAGCACTGTCACCCAGGAGGCGGCACAGCCCGGTCCAGTGGGAACCTCCCAGTGCTGGTGTGGGAGCTGGGATATCCAGGAGAACATGGGAAACAGCAGAGCTCTCATTTTTACCTTCATCATCTGCTCTTCTGTAGCCAATGAACATTTTTTCTCTCATCTTCCCTGTAGATAAAGCCTCCTGTATCATTACAGTACTGGCATCATTTAAAAACTGTCTTTTGCCTTGCACATTATACAGGAATACATACAGCTACAAAATATATGGTTACAAGGCTGGCCTTACAGGTATACACAGACCCTCCCTCCAGAAAAGCAACAATATTTAAAGTGGGACCCTTCTGGATCCCATCTGTACTTTCAGCCTTCAGGGAATCCACTTCTTTAAACTGTCCATAGTACTCACTACAGTTAAATGCTTTTTCTTTTTTTCTCTTGAAAAATTAAGTTTAGTTTTCACGCACTAATATGACTCCAGAAATGGGAATTTTTGGGGAAAGCACCAAATATTTTTAGTGTTGTGCCGAAGTTTCAAGCATCACCAGGACTATAGTTTGACCATCTGTATACATGAGGAATTTGCACCATCTTTGTGTAGATCTAACTTCAGTTCTTTGAATTGCATCCATCTATGTCTCTTGGCTTTTTCCATTTACTGAATAGGGAACATTTCTAATGCTGAACTTCTACATCTTCCTATATTAGATGAATAAAACAGTCTAGTGCAGTCTAATCTTGTTAGACCGGAGAAAAAAGGTAATTTTTTTTAGGAAAGACTCTTGACATTCTTTCCAAACACTTTTATTGGAGCAGTTGGCTGAATTAATACAGTTTGAGGGCTGCTTTTGTTGTCTATGTTTGCTGTCTGAATGTCCCATTTTCCTTTTTTACTGATTAATGAATTATTTGTTGCTCAGAGACTAAAAACTAGCTGGGAAGACTTATGAGTGTTGAACTGAAATCTAGGCATAGGACCAGAGTTTTCTTTACAAAGTGGAAGTGTACTGCTATGTATGTAAAAGTTCTTTTTTGATTTGTTTTCTGGTTTTCTGTTGATCCTTTGGGTAAGGATGATGTATCCCTTCATTACTAAGATGAGATTAAAGGTCATTTTGGCTCACATTCATGACTTAGTGTGTTACTCAATACAATGTTAAGCTCACAAGCTATTATTTGGCTGTTTAGTCGTCTTCTGAACTGGTAGCTTTACGATGCTGTTGGAGTTGCCATATATTCAAATTGCATTCATAGGGAGGGGGTGCCATTTTCCTCTGGTGGGAGAAGCAGAATATATGGGAGTAGCCCAGGAGCAGCACAAGGACTTCATGTGCAGTGGTCCTGTTATGAGCATCATCCCATTTAGTCCACACTGTTTCTTTGCATCTGGGAAGGGCTGAGTGGCCAGTGTTCTACACCAGGGCTGTTCACAGTGCCCTTGAGCTGTTTGCACATTGCGTTGTGGTACCTATGAAATATTTGTGAGAGACGATGAAATCTGGAGGTGACTTGCACTCTCCAGGAACCTTGACAGAACAGCAAGCAGAGAAGAGCTGGGTAGCTTCTGCAGTTACAACTGACCTGCTGTGTTTTAAGTACACACTCTTAAAAAAACTCTGATTCCCCTGTTAAATTCATTGCAAAACATTAAAGGGTACACAATACATGAAATTGAATGAATATGAATGTAATTGTTTCTTTTTCTTTTAATGTCATGGAGCCTTAGATCTTAAATTTCAGTCACAGGGATTAGAGCCATGAATCATGAACACTAAGTTTACTTAGTACACAGAAAATTACTTTAAAAGCTCATAATTTTACAAAGAGCTTCAGTGGAAGTGAGGTTTGTTACATCTGCCTGAATATTCTCCCCTCTTACTTTTCTCAAAGATGTGCAAATTATTCTGTCAGCCTATAACCTCATTTGTGTGAGTGGGGAAAAGAGGGAGGAAAAAAAAACCACCTTAGTTTATAGCTCAAACATATGTGTTACTTCACCTAATTAACACTTTTTACACAACAGGTTCAATGTTTGCAATTAGAATTGGTGCAAGAAAGAGCTGGCACCATATGCTGGGGTTACACCAGAGAAAACAATTCTTAAGCCCTTCTGGGACACCAGCTGATGAATATGAAGCATGTGGATGTTTACTTGAACTAACAAGTGTTGGCAATGCCTAATCTGCAGAAGTTTAAGGATCACATACTTAAGCAAAAGCCACCTCAGACAAGCATGTGCTTAGAATTTGTGCTTGTGAGAGATCCTTTACCTCAGTGCAGATAATGAAGATGTCTGTGTAGAGATCAGCGTACCTGTCTGGGAAGGGTGTGAGCCCAGGAGAAGCATGCATCATGGTGACAAGGCAAGTGGCAACCCTGCTGACTTGCATACCAGATTGCTTAAAAGAAACAAACTCAGGGTGCAAGAGCGGGAGTGGCACAATTTTGATTGCAAATGGTCAAGGAAGCAGGAGATCCTGCTCTGACCTCTGCTCCATGTGTTGTTGTTGTCGACAAAAGTAGTGATTGAATGAAAAATATAGTGTTCTGAAGCTTCCCCCAAACAAACCGCTGAGATTTAAATGAGCTTGAACCACATGAGATGTTTCATGTGCACCTGCTTGTCTGCATCCTGGCAGTGGCACTGCTGCTCTGTCAAGAGATAATTGCAGTTTGTCCAAATGACTTGAAGGATGATGTACCAAAAACCTTCCTCCTCTGAAAAAATTAGTACCTAAAAATCTCCCTAGTGCAAGTTTGCTAGTTGGCTATCATTGCGTTACAGTAGGCAGAGAAGTCCACGTATCCTTTAAAACTCCAGTAAGTCAGTAGAAAGTCTCACATTTATTTCAGTGAGGGTGGGATCAAACCTAAAAAGAGGCACTTATCCCCTACCAGTTACAGCCCTTTTTTCTTTCAGATGTCAAAGCAGATTCCCATCTGGTTTCCCAACCGGTCGCAGAAATATCTGTGCTAAGACCAATAGGAATGTAGCCACCACTGTCTTTTAGGTACTGGTATCAGACATCATCTCTTCTTGTGGAGGGGAGCTGACATGCCTGATGGACCAGGCACTATCTATTCCAGGTACTATAAACAGAAACATGCTCCTATCTTCCAAAGACACCAATTTGACCATTAATTTGGACATTTATTTAACCAAATGAAGACGATCTCTTTTTCCTAATCTGCACACAGCGATGATAAATCAGTGGGGAGAGTAACTGTTAATTCTAACAGAATTCCTCAGCTTGATTTTTGTAAGAAAAGTGCAATTAAAAGCTGATTAGTAAAGGAACTTGGTATGTGGAGCAGAGAACATTTCGGCAGCCACCATGTACTGCTATTAGCTGCCCCCCATCGCTTTCAGTAATCACTTTACATAATCAATAAGAACAAGACGCCAGAGCATCTGCCCTTCCTTGCAGCTGCACCACCACTGTGGATGCACAGCAGTTATTACTGAGACTCAATTATGTCAGGCTGAGCAGCAGGCTGGAGTCTGAACGCACACCCACCTTCTTCGGTCCTGCCCTTTCAACCTGTGCACCCGCCAAACTTATCATCTCCAGCAGGAACGCCCCTGCCCGGCGTGCCGGAAAGCAGGATGAGAGCAGCTGCTCTGCACCTGGGACTGAAATCCTGGCACATCTCATGCGTTGTTTAATAATTTTGCATAGATCAACAGTTTTTGAATAGTGCACACTTCATTCAGTACAGCAGGTTTTTAAATTCTCATTCTACATTCATGGATCATTGCACCTTTTCTAAGCCATAGCGATTGTCTCTATTGTTAAACCAAAATGTTAATGTCTTCCATGCTGTCCTTCCCTCTAGTTCAGTGGATTTCAATGGGGGTTAAAAGGTAAAACCACTTTAAAACTTCAAATACCCTTGCAAACTCTACCTAGTTTCATCTCCCTCCTTCCCCAATATCCTGCTTCTCTTCATCAGTAGTGTTAAATAATGACATCTACAGAGAAAACAAGCAGAGATTTCTTCAATAAAACAATAGGGTATCGCTAACTGTTGTGCTGATTGCTGCTGAGCTGCTATTAAAATGGTCTCATGTTGTCCATGTGGAGCTCAGTGCATCTGTGTAACTGATAATCCCTTCCACAGCCTGTTTTTCTGGTCTCTTGAACACACAGCACTTCAGTTTATTTTCTGGTTTTCCAGACCTTTGCTTTCTTGGACAAAGGATTTTCCTTTCAATCTTGCTTCTAACTCCTCATCATGGCATTTCAGACCTGAGTATAAATTGCAGTTTTTATTTCGTAGCAGTGCCATAAGTTGCCTTAAGGACAACACAGTTAGGGGTGTTGTTATTATCTGTGTGTGTAATGTTCTCTGTGTGGTTCATTGTCGCCACGGGGTTTGTTCTTCGGACACTTGAACTGGGTTTGCGTTGGGCTGAGTGATGATGCACTTTGTGCACCCGCCAACTCCTCACTTGCAGAGTAAGGATGTCAGAGCGTGCTTCTATGTCCAACAAGAGAAAATTGAAGTCCAGACAGGAGTTTTGAATCTCCCGCCTTAGTCCTTTAGAACAATAAAGCTGGAAAGAGTGATGTTTCAGAATGGTCTGGATTTCCCAATGGATTTAGTCCTGTGGTTTTAGAAATCTCCACCTAGCTGGTTAAATGCCTGCTAACCTCTGAAACTCAGCCCTTTGATGCTTGATTATCCTTCACTTAATTCAACTGGATTGACTTCAGCAGTTGTAGCCTCTAGACTTTGGGTGATTGAAAATAACTGACCCAAACAAAACAGTATTTTCCCTGACAGATGAAGAGACGGGACTGTTACTACCAGATACCACGGTGCCGTGGGCCTGAACAAAGTTTCCTGCCTCAATCCAAATTTTTCCAAACCAAACAGTATTAGGGATACCTCTTATTTCAGTATGGAAAGATGTAGTTTCCTTCTTAGCAGACATTGCAATTCAAGGCTATTTAAGATGAAGAGCACTGGAAATGCTTCAGGCTCATCTTGACAGATTTCGGTTTTTACGCTTTCTCCAGTAAAAGCCGATAGCGTGTGTGGAATCTTTACATTCATACTTGTAATTGTAGCTATTGGGCTGCATTGAATCACACAGTTTGTATACTGCTTCTGCACATTATTAATCACTGTTAAGATGAAAAGCAAACACATACTGAACATATGAGACGAAGAATATGTGATTTAAACTCTTACCATTGTTTCTAAGTATGAAACAAACCTTAGAATATATCTCGAGGAATTCCAATAGACAACACTTACATCTAAAACTCCAGCAGCTATTCCAGAGAACAGTACTTGGAGAACTGATTTACCCATAAAAACAAATTAATGTGAAAAGAATGTTTCAGAAACGACACTTTCAAGACTGTTATGCACACGTCTAAAATTAAAAGGGAATGAAACTTCTGTTTCCATTAGTTTCAATTTCAGCATCATGTTACTTGCCATCCTTTACTCTGCTATCTCCCGTTTGCCTCAGACTGCTTGGGGACAGTATTTGCAGATCCTCGTACACAGTTAGCTGGGGCAGAGAGAGGCAGAACCATTGCCAGAATTAGCTGCATAGAAAAATCCCTGCTTGTGGAAGAGGTTGAAAATAAATGCATTGTTAAGCCTGACAGGCCCCATACAATACTTTGATACGTACCATGCAAGGGCTGCTTTAAAAGTGGCACCGCATTGCTGCACGGGTGTCAGAAGCAAAGGCAGCGTCTCCTCCTGGAGGGGTGCTTCTCACCTCGCTGGATCCAGGAGGGTTTGGTTGGGCTCAGTTACAGACTCGGCCACTTTGACCCCTGTCAACTCATAAAATACATTAATGATGAGGGGCAGAAATTGCTTTTCCTCTTTTCTAAGCCAGAATGCTTCCCAGGGTCAGCCAGCATCGCTTGGAAGGGACTTGCTGGGGGATGCTGCTTGGTCTCCCACCATGATGGGTTTCAGAGTCCTGGTGGGTTTTTTGGGAATGGGTGGGGAAGGTGGAGAGGGTTGCGTGTTGCTGGCATCACTGTGCTTTGCCATATCGCCTGGAGAAGAGGAGGCTGAGGGGAGACCTCATTGCTCTCTCCAATTGCCTGAAAGGAGGTTGTGGAGAGGAGGGAGCTGGGCTCTTCTCCCAAGTGACAGGGGACAGGACAAGAGGGAATGGCCTCAAGCTCCACCAGGGGAGGTTCAGGCTGAACATTAGGAAAAAAATATTTCATGGGAAGGGTCATTGGGCATGGGCAGAGGCTGCCCAGGGAGGGGTTTAAGGGACAGGTGGATGACGTACTGAGGGACATGGGCTAGTGATTGATGGGAATGGTTGGACTTGATGATGCGGTGGGTCTCTTCCAACCTGGTGATTCTATGAGTCTATGATTCTATGATTCTCACTGCAGAAGTGCTTCACAGCAGTGCTGCCACCTGCAAGGAAACCCGCCAGTCGCATGGGCTGCCCCAAACTGCTTTACAGAGGTTTGTGTGCAGGTAGCAGCACAGGTGAGGGACCAGACTGCATCTGCCACGCAAGCCCGACAGGAGACAATATGCTGTTCTGGGGCAGAATTGTAATTCAGCCTTGGCCAATTAGTTTGAATTTTAAAAGGGAAATAAAATCTAATAAAAAATTCTACTTTTATGTTATCACTTGACATATGCATATGGGCAAATATGGAGCACTAGAATAATGAAAAATGTCATGACATAATGTACAAATACAGCCAGAATCAGAAGTCTGACGCTTTCCAGACTAACTACTACCAGACATAATTCAGAGTTTAAATAAAATTAGCATTTCTTAGCTGAAAGGAGTTTGGGAAACCCCTTTGTTTGTTGATTTGTCTCAAGACATGAGGCATATCTTTCCATCTTTGTTGATTTAGGAGAGGCTCCAGCAAACTTTAGGCAGTGCATAATGCAGGAGGGGACAGGAGGCAGGTTACTACCTTGAAAGATGGAGAAAGAAGAGGATAGGAAGAATAATAATCCTTCTTTTTGTCTTCAACTATTACCCAAACACTAAGCCAGATTCCTCAGGCTGAGAGAGTAATTTCAAACTGTGCTTCTAAAGTAAACACATAGCAATAATGAAAATAAACTACAAAATTATCCAAACCAGAAAAAACCCTGATACAGCCATGCTGTGGCCATATAAAAGGATGCAAGTGGCAGAAGAAGAACATGCAGTGTAAGGGTTTGAAGTAGCTCAGCAAATCCTTCCTAATGGGCTAACAAGGCAACACCAGGAACAATGCCACAGAAAAGGTGGAAAAGAAGGCATTCAGGAAACACCACAAAATTACAGTTTTAAGATTTTAAGATTATTACGAGAACGAGCCATTTACTCTAGCTACCATTCACTTGAAAATTGTGTTACAATTGTTTTCTTTGTAGCCTGAGCCACAATAATGAGACTTTGCATCCCTGACACATTCACTGCAAAGCAGCACTATGCTCTGTTCCTCTGACCTTCTGTAAACATCAGTAATTTGGTGGTTTTTCTTTCCTACTTTTTCTTCTATAAAAGCTCTGGCTCCTGAGACCAGGGGTAGGTGGGTCTTTTTGCAGAGGACTTAGACAGCGGAGGTCAGACTGAAGTCTGGGCTCTGTCTGCTAGTCTAGACATCAGGAACAGCGTTGCCTTAGGCATGGATCAGAATAAGGGTGGATTTTGCTGTTGAAAAATCGGGTTACAAAACTGAAGAAGTCTGCACATCTGTCCCGTTACACTTAAGAATTTTTAAATGCCAGTAGATCTTGACTCTAGGCAAAAAAACCCTTCTTGCAAAGGCCAGTTCTGCTGAGGTACCAGTTAAGACTCTTTTGAAAGCAAGTGTAAAAAGGAACTCTTGCAAGTGGTTGACAGGCACAAGGATTGGAGCTGGTTTCTGCTACATCTGTTCAGTCTTCTTACAAAATGACCTGCAAGCTGAGGGTCCTGTACAAGATTTGGAATCAAACCTACATGCAAAGATGAACCATATTTGTTTTCTTCTCAGGTCATGTTCTGCCCTTTTTACCTGTTCACCCAAAGGGTGTGTAAACCTTTGCTGACCTGAACATCGAATGGTTTCCTAATTACTCCTTCAGATGGCTAGTAGGTATTGTACTGGATTAGTCTAAAATGAGGAGACTGTGACAGGCTGTACAGGGCACCTTGTGCTTTTTACAATTGCTTCTGGGGACTGGAGCCAACCACCTGCTTCAAAGCCCAGACACATTAATTGCAGCTCGCTCTCTCTTGACCTGCGTACCAGAGCACATCGTGGCCACCCTGCCCTCCTGGTTGCAAAACTGTCTCAAATAGCACTTTCTGATTTTGTCAGTCAGTTAACGATGGATGGTGACAGACTGTTTTTAAACAGGCTTGCTCTGTGCATTTTAGATGAGAAGGTGGCATTATAAGTTTTTGCTGTCTTCCCACTATGTTTGCAAGAGAGATTTAACAGCATTTTCCCTCTTTGTTCCCTCAGAACCAACAGCTCAAAAGAAATCTGTGTGTTAAGTCACCCGCTAATGTAGCTCTGTCTGTGGTGCCCTGCTGCGTCAAAGCTTGCCCCACGGTGAACTTGGAGTGTTTTCTGATGTAAACAGGCACACGCTCCCCAAACTCCAGCAGCAGGTCATAGAAGTTCCTCTTCCAGCAGCACCACGAGCCACTTGTGGCAGTCAGTGTGACTAGAAAAGTATGGAGGAGACTTAAAGGGGGGGAAAGTGTAGGGGAACATTTGCTGTAGACCATTAACCAGAGAATACGACTGGCACTGAGACCTCAAAGCTCAACCTGTGTTTCTCATCCCCTCTTCGCTTTGGAGGAGTGTCAGAGTGGTGTTGGCATGAAATCACAGCTCTCCTGTGAGACCTCGATGAAATTAATTCTTTGTCCTGCATCTGTAGTAGATCCCAAGTGAGATAGGAGTACTAAGTATTTTCTATACCAGCTTAAGGTTCTCGTTTCCTTCAAATGAACCAAAATCTACTTTCAAGTTGCAACTGCTATAAGGTGCAGTGGATGGAACACAGCGGTACTTAAATGCTTGTGAGTTTAACAGAGGCTTCCTCAAGTGGGCTTTAGTTTAGCCTGAGTGGTTAACAGTGCTCCTGGTTTCAGACACATCCTCATGGGATTCAGCTGGATTCAACCAACTGCTGTGGTTTTCACACTTCATTTGCACAAAATTAATTGTGCTTTGAAATTCTTTGGTTAACTTTTATATAACAGAGTAAACCCAAATTCTAGATAGAGAACTGAAATGACTTCTCTCTTAAATTTTCTGATCATAGAATGATTTGGGTTGGAAGACACCTTGAAGATCATCCAGTTCCACCCCCCTGCCATGGGCAGGGACACCTCCCACTGGATCAGGGGCTCCAAGGGCCATCCAACCTGGCTTTGAACACCTCCAGGGACGGGGCAGCCACAGCTTCCCTGGGCAACCTGGGCTGGAGCTTTCACCACCCCCATAGTAAAGAATTTATTCTTACTATCTAATCTAAATTTACTCTCTTTTATCTTAAAGCCATCACACCTTGTTCTGTCACTGCATCCCTGATAAAGAGTCCCTCCCCGACTTTTCTGTAGCCCCCCCTCAAGTACCAGGAGGCTGCTATAAGGTTTCCCTGGAGCCTTTTCTTCTCCAGGCTAAGCAAGTCCAACTGTCTCAGCCCGTCCTCAGATGGGAGGTGCTCCAGCCCTCATATCATCTCCGTGTTCTCCTCTGGAATTATTTATTTTCTGGATTATTTTCTGGAATATACACTTGCGTGAGACATGAACTCCAAAGTCTGCATAAGGGCACTGGGTGAACTTCTGCAGCACAGTTATACTGATCTCTACTTACCTCTTGGTCAGTATATAAATGACTGAATGATTCTGTCTAGACATGTAATCTATGAAATTTGTATGCCTAGCCTGATATTTTTACAGCTACAATTAAGGTCTATCTTTCAGTTCCCTAATTTAGCACCTTTCTTGCCTGCTGACAAGAAGACAAGAACATTTTAAGCAGTGAGAAGAGAATCTAAAACATTAGATGCTGTCATGTCAGATACTAGTTATTCCCCTGTTCTGGTCTCGATGTTTATTCCTCCCTCTTTGAGTTTTCTTAATTATTTCTGCCCTATATTAATTCTCACAAAACTCCCTAGATGTAGGCTTTATGATTTAGAATCTCAACTGCTCATTCAATTAATGAGCTTGATTAATGTGCTTAAACTTCCCAGAGACACTTGTGACACATTATGAGGGGGAAACAAAGATTTGAAGTGTACTCCATCTCATTTGTGGTACTCCTGAGCCTGGAGTCCATTTTAAGCTCTTTATCAGATACCTAGATTTATTTTTTTTTAAAAAAAATGCTTCTACTTGTTAAACATTTCTGTGGAAGGAGTTTTCTCTCCAGAAGTGTGACAGTTTCCTTTGCTCCTGTCCCTCACAACCTGGCTTAGTTCCTTTGTAAAAAAGCAATTGATTGTAGTTTCAGTGCATTGATTAGGATCCGAGAAGCTGCCTTGAAAATGGCAAACGTGGCAGCTCTTTTACTTTATACACAAGTATTGAGTACGGAGAGAAAAACACCAGACGGTGAACTTTTCTAACATGAATCTCAGGGCACTTGGCAATATTTTTAGCAAAGCTATGACCCAATAATAAGTGGTACAGGGCAATGTTAGTTGTACAGTGATGTCATGAAAGGGACAATCTGAAAAGTTTGGCTGTGTGGACTCCCTTTCCATGCTCGACTTGAGAGTTACTGTAATTTTCAGTGTTGTCACAATAATTCTGGAAGGAAAACTTGTCTCTGAATGACCTGCATAAATGTTGCTTTAGTTCTTTTGCTTCTGAAATAGCTGATTCTCAGGCAACTACCTGCACTTCTTAAAAGCATTGCAAGAGCCATTTAGGCAAGATTTTGTGATTTAAGCATATTCTATATGCTCCAAAACTCAGGTACTGTCCATCTAAGGGCCATGTATCACATTAGAGCTGATGAGAACAACAGTGTTATTCTGAGATTTAAGGCAGGACAAACTTAAGTTCAAAGTAATATGTGAGGATTGCCTTTGAGCAAGAAAAAAGGCTGCTACACATTTTCTGTAATCTTTCTTGGCTCAGTAACCCGTAATTCTAGTTAATATCAGAAAAAAGTTTTAGGTACGTTTGCAGAGAAAAACCACCCTGTGTTTCAGCATATTCCCCACTGAAGTCTATGTGAGTTATCTCAATAACTCCAGTAAACCAGAATTTAATCACTAGCTTAGCCAGAATCCCCTCAGATCTTGGTCCCAGCGCATTACACAACAAGACACAGAGCAGTCCTGACAAGAGAACAAAGTCCATTTCAGCCACACATCTACATCTCGTAAGCCGTGGTTTTAAGAGATTAAAACCCAAGTGCATGGACTCCGTTGGATACAATCGCCTCTCTCTCACTTCAAAGCAGAATGCAAACCTGTAGATACAATCACATGTGCACATGCACACACATATAAACATGGATGTACAAATACATAAACATGTTATACATTAATCTAAGAGTGTGTGTGGGTGTATATAATGTAGATATGTACACACACATGTGTTCATAAATATATTAAAAGCCCATACCTCAGGAGTTCTGTTTTTCCAGGATGCAGGTCAGATGTGTTGCAATGCCGTGTTCTTAATATAAATCAGACCTGCGCTCAGGACATGGATTTTGTGCCAAGGGATCCCTGACACCAAGATGAGAAATGAGTTGTAGTACACATCCCACGTGCTAGTTTTAGCAGTAATTTTATATGATATCACAGAGCAACTATGAATTCATTTTACTAAAACAATTACTGAGAAGTTCTAAAAATTAATGCTTCTGCTGCACTTCTGCTCATGAGCCATGAGGGGATCTTTGTCTTTCAGCATTACAATGCTCAAGGAAAAAAGAAAGGATTCTGGTTTATGATTCTGAGTCAGTCTTTTTCTTACTAACATATGGCCCCATTTTTTTTCAGATTCTTTAAGCAAGTTGTAAACATAAACTTTGATGTACATGGAATTTGATTCATGAAGAGTTTAATTTGCCTAGTATAAAAGATTCACACAGGTTGTATAATAACATTAAATTATGCTTGTAGTTTGAGGAGTATCTATCGAGGAAAGCAGAACTTTTTCCCTGGGGTCCATTTATCACTGTTTGCTTCTAATTAGAAAACTGAAAATACAATATGCATGACTCATATTATCAGTGTTGTCTTTGAACTGATGTATCATTCCACAGGAATTTTTATTCATTTCCTAATTAATCTCTCTCTTTTTTTTCCCCCCCTTTTTTTTGTTTTTGGTTTTTTTTTAAGGTTTCTGACAGCTGTGACTCCATCTTTGTTAATGGCAAGGAAATGAAAAGCAAAGTGGATACTATTGTTAACTTCACTTACCAGCATTTCACCACACAATTAGAAGTGACAGTCTGGGTTCCAAGGCTCCCGCTGCAGATAGAGATCTCTGATACAGAGCTTAGCCAGATCAAAGGCTGGAGGATACCCGTCACCTCCAATAAAAGGTATGCTTACAGCATTGGCACAGCCCAGGTACGTGCCCAGGGCCTCACATTTTAGAACACAAGAAATTTGTAGAGTATTTCTCACAATCTAAGTTCTCCTGTTTAAAATTAGCTTTATAGTCTGTCTTAGCCTTCATTAAAACATCTAACAATTATATTGGTAGGCTGCATTTTATCCTGATCTATATAGTTTAAAAGTCAGTGCCTTTGTCTGCTGCATTAATAAATCCACACAATCTCAGGAAACTGTATCATACAGTCCAATGTGCAAATCTAAGCAAAAGAACCTGGACCTCTCCTATCCTGAATGTGACATCACACATATGTCTGTCTGTTATATTCAGTGCGGCCAGGGCTTACGTTTCTGTCTACAGTGCAAAATAAAACAGGGTTGGGGAGGCAGTTGGGTCAGTAGGCACTGTCAGGTCCTTCAACTAGATGATCTTTAGAGGTCCCTTCCTGCTGATTTCAGTACATGATGGGGGATGACATGGTTGAGAGCTGCCCTGTAGAAAAGGACTTGGGGGTGCTGGTCAACGAGAAGCTCGACATGAACTGGCAAGGTGTGCTTGCAGCTCAGGTGGCCAACTGTGTCCCAGGCTCCATCAAAAGGAGCGTGGGCAGCAGGGAAAGGGAGGGGATTCTGCCCCTCTGTTCCTCTCTTGTGAAACCTCATCTGGAATATTGTGTCCATTTCTGGGATCCNGGGAAGCTGTGGCTGCCTCATCCCTGGAGGGGTTCAAGGCCAGGTTGGATGGGGCCTCAAGCAGCCTGATCCAGTGGGAGGTGTCCCTGCCCATGGCAGGGGGGCTGGAACTGCATAATCTTTAAGGTCCATTCCTACCCAAACTATTCTATGATTCTATGATTTTATGATTCTATGATTCTATGATTAGAAGACTATGATTTAGTAGATCTGAATTAGGTGAAAACCCCCACTTATGCTCCTATGGAACTATATTCTGATGAACAAATTCTACCAGGACAAATGTGGATGGGGGAAAAAAAAGGAAGAGGAGGGGAAGCTCCGTTCTGTCCCTACTGAAAACCAGTTGCAGAATAACCACCATTTGGACAATTTGCAAGATTAAGAGCTTCCAGGAACACTGCTGTATTGGTGGATTTTAGGTTAAGTTGAAAAATGCTACTGGAGAACAAGGCATGACACCAGCTCAAATTTATACTACAGCGAGAAAGCATTTCTGGCAGCAGGAGCTGTAGTGCTAAACACTGTGGCAGTTCTAGCAAAAGCACTCGATTTGCCCAGGAGGACGTCTCAGCTATTGAAGAGCCTTAAAGAGCCCAAACAGACAGCAGTGAATTAGAATTATCTAACACTTTATGAGGGCATAAAACTAATGGTAATAGGACACAATTTACAGGATGCTTAGCTGAATTGCTCCAAAGAAGGGGCCTGACTTCTGGCTATAACAGAAGATGTTGATGAGGAACTGGGATGAGGTAAATTTGTATGTTTGCTCCAGTGATGAAGGCAAAGGTGCCATGTCTGGAAGGAAGAGACGTGCTAGGTGATGAATGAATGGAAGGTATACTGACTGCTTAAAGTTTTGCTTAACTTACCTTCTTCTAGGCTGTAACACTCCCCTAGGTGCAGCTACTGCTAAAACCACTGGGGATTTTGCTGAGTAAAAGGTTGCAGGATTAGGCTGTTGGTGTTTATTATAGGAGTAAACATTCAGCAGCAAGCTCAGTGAGTCAGACATTCAACTGTGGTTAACGGTCGTGGACATTCTGACTTTAAACCCATTACACACAGTGCTGGAAATTTACCCCCCGGTGTCTAGTTCTGATTTATTTGGCCAGCTGAAATAAAGATAATGGTCTGAGAGCCTGCTCTGTTTGCAAGCTGGCAAAAGGTGCGAGTTTGCTGCTGTTCAGCTTGCATCTCAACTGCTGGCACATCTTCAGCAAACGTTTTCTGTGAGGGGTGGAAGAGAAAGTATGGACAGTGCATCATCCCCTAGAATTGCAGCTGGTGGTTTATGATATTGTGTGTCAGCAGCCCAGGCTCATGTGAATGGGCAAGGTTTCAACTAGAAATAAATCCTCTCTTATTTTATGGAACATTCATGTGGATCTTTTTTTAACTGGGGGGAAAATTCTAAATCAATAGCCAGTCTAGGACCAGCATTAGTTGTGTTCACTCTGACATTTACTTCATATGTAAAATTTTTACATTTCCTTTATTTTAAAATTTGAATAGGTTTTACTTGAGATTTAGAATTTAGTTGCCTTCCTTCCTTCCTTCCTTCTTTCTCTTCTCCCTCCTTTTCCTCTCTTTCTTTTTCTCTCTCTCTCTTCCCTTCTCTCTTTCTATCTATTTTTCTTTCTTTCCTTCCTTCTTTCTATTTTTCCTTCCTTCCTTCCTTCTTTCTCTTCTCCCTCCTTTTCCTCTCTTTCTTTTTCTCTCTCTCTCTTCCCTTCTCTCTTTCTATCTATTTTTCTTTCTTTCCTTCCTTCTTTCTATTTTTCCTTCCTTCCTTCCTTCTTTCTCTTCTCCCTCCTTTTCCTCTCTTTCTTTTTCTCTCTCTCTCTTCCCTTCTCTCTTTCTATCTATTTTTCTTTCTTTCCTTCCTTCTTTCTATTTTTCCTTCCTTCCTTCCTTCTTTCTCTTCTCCCTCCTTTTCCTCTCTTTCTTTTTCTCTCTCTCTCTTCCCTTCTCTCTTTCTATCTATTTTTCTTTCTTTCCTTCCTTCTTTCTATTTTTCCTTCCTTCCTTCCTTCTTTCTCTTCTCCCTCCTTTTCCTCTCTTTCTTTTTCTCTCTCTCTCTTCCCTTCTCTCTTTCTATCTATTTTTCTTTCTTTCCTTCCTTCTTTCTATTTTTCCTTCCTTCCTTCCTTCTTTCTCTTCTCCCTCCTTTTCCTCTCTTTCTTTTTCTCTCTCTCTCTTCCCTTCTCTCTTTCTATCTATTTTTCTTTCTTTCCTTCCTTCTTTCTATTTTTCCT
This sequence comes from Piaya cayana, assembly GCA_013389865.1. NCBI lineage: Eukaryota > Metazoa > Chordata > Aves > Cuculiformes > Coccyzidae > Piaya > Piaya cayana. Next base: position 132,657 of record WAAB01024219.1, read on the forward strand.
TCCTTCCTTCCTTCTTTCTCTTCTCCCTCCTTTTCCTCTCTTTCTTTTTCTCTCTCTCTCTTCCCTTCTCTCTTTCTATCTATTTTTCTTTCTTTCCTTCCTTCTTTCTATTTTTCCTTCCTTCCTTCCTTCTTTCTTTCCTTCCTTCTTTCTATTTTTCCTTCCTTCCTTCCTTCCTTCCCTCCTTCCCTCCCTCCCTCCCTCTTTTTTATTTTTCACTTTAATTTTTAATCCTCTTATACCTCTATCTCCTCTATAGCTCCATGTTTCCCAGTATCCTAAGCATGGGGGAGTTTTTATGAGTTTTCAAATGGTGACCTGAAGCACATGAGACATTTGGACTAGAGTCAGGAGCTGCAGGTTGGCTTCCTGAATCCTCATTCAGTGATGCAGCCAAAAGGCCACATTGGCCTATTCTGCACAAAGGCTCAGCCTGTAACCCTGCACAGTGCCCTGTGGTCTGTGTAATACAATGTTAGTGATGCACCTTGAGCAGGTCGGCTTGTGTAAGTCCTGAGAATAGGTTTGAAAAAGAGAGGAGTGTGCTTTAATCTTTTAAAAAAGATCAAAAAAAGATCAAAAAGACTGAAATCCAAGCATTTCCCAGCAGGTGTGGTGGCCATGGCATTGTATTGCTTCAGCTTCATTTTCATGTAAGAATTTGCAGCTTCCATGAGGTTTTTTGATATGTGTCCTTAAAGGAAACTAATTTAAATTAAGAGGGCATTTAACTCATGGATTTTTTTGAAAGTCCCTGCCATAGCCTTAGGTTGTCTTAAATTTAGGTTCAGTGACACGGGACCTATAGGTCAACTAAAACTACGTCACTGTCCTCAGGTTTAGTCATGGAGGGACTGCAATGTTACTTCTTTTTGTTTCCTCACCTCAGAGCAGACAAAACTATTCTCTACTCATCTCCTGTCCCTGAGGGTTGGTATCTTCACACCACTCCCTCCTCTTCTCAGCAAGAAGCAAACATTGCTATAAAGTAACTCATCAGTATGCTGAAGGCAAAATTTTTGAGCATTTCTTGTGGGGATTTTGCAGAGGTACCTCAGCAACCTCCAACCATTCCTTCATCTCCTCTGGCTCCCCCACTGCCTCATTCTCAAAGGCTCAGCATGGCTGTGCTGGTTCAGTTGCCTTGAGGGGCTGAGCCAGATGGCAAAATAAAACTGGGTTTACCATAATCATTGAAATGTTTTTATTGGTGCTGTCAACAAAAGAAATGCTTGTAAAACTCCTGCCTCAGCATGGCTGTCCCTCATCTGAATGTAGCTGCTTCTATTTCAGACCTGAGAAAAGCATTTATATGCTCCAAATCACATCTGCTCTTTCCAATGATGTTTGTTGATCTAATAAAATATATTGCTTTCCCTATAAACCATGTCATGTTTGTAATTGTAAAATACATGTGATTACAGACATGTTTGCTCACATGACTTGTTGAATAATGTCCACAAAGCAGTGAAAATTCAGGATCTTCACCAAAACTTTGTAAGTGCTACATGCCTAGCTCTGTTTGAATCATGTCAGGTTTCACCTCATCTGAAGTGCTGGAAGAGTAGGAACTTCCTAGAGGAACAGAAAAAATAGGCTGTCAGAAGCTGGAAAAAAACCAGTCTCTTCTGTGTAAGAGGAATAATACAATTTACCCAATCAGTCTGTAAAAATATGATGAACCTTTATTATGGTTTAGTGTTTGATAGGAATGGTTGGACTCGATGATCCGGTGGGTCTCTTCCAACCTGGTTGTTCTATGATTCTATGATTACCCAGTGAAGAACTTGATCTATGGGCGTGTGCTGCTGCAGAGATGAAGGGCCTCTCTTTCCAGGGGAAAGTCAGCTCCATGGATTGACTCATGACTAATGCATGGTGCAAGGTCCTTGGATGAGCACGGGCTAACAGAAACCCAGCTCCTATAATGGGCTGCAAAAGAGCCCTCAATCTCAGCAAACAAAAGGTGAATATTTAAATTAAAGTCTAATATTTGAGTGTAGAAGTGGCGGAGGCAGACTCGGCTGGTCTAACAGGAACATTTATTTTGATTCTTCATGGATCTGCAAAATAATTATCACCTTCTTGAAGTTCTGCACTGGCTCTGTGCGCATCCGTTTACATGGGAGGAGGTGCTTCAGCCTGCAGTAATAGCAATTGCCTGGATAAAGTCTCACGGAACAAGCTGGAAATTGAATTTAAGTAAATGTTTGCAACTGGAATAGCTCATGGTTTTCATGAGGCTCCCAGGGAGGCAGGCATCAGGCAGCATGACTCCAGCAGACAACTCGGAGTCCAGGACAGAGCTTAATGAACTTTGATCTGCATCTGGCCTTCCTGAACAACAGCTGATAAAGCTCTGTGATAAAGTCATAGTGACTGCAAAGCTCTGAGTGGCATAAACCTTCAAAACCTGCAAAACAGTAAAATCAGACATGGCTTTTCTTAGGAACTAACAGCTCAATTAGGCGGTAGCTCTGCTTTGGTCCTCTCTAGTGCTAGAGACAAAACCAGGAAACTTCGCCTAAGTTAAATGCAGGAAAAAATAAACTGCTTTAGTTAAACCTTTGTGTGAGAGTTGTCATACTTTAAGGTGAATTAAGTGAAACTGGGTTCAAACCATTCCATTTGTGACTAACATCAGCACAAAGCTTAAACATGCTGTAAATTCACTCCGGTTAATTGACTCCCATGTAGAGAAGGCCATAGAGACTTTTGTCAACAGGCAGATGGTATTTTCAAGATCTGTAAAGGTATCAAATCACATTTCTTCTTGAACTGCGAGTGGAGCCACGTGCAACTGATTTCTGTAGCTTTCACTAAATCAACTATTAGCGTCTTATAGTTTGTATCTGACATGGATTTTATTTTTTTCATTTAGAGATGTTGCAAATACTTCTTAAATACATGGGTCTTCATAAGTATTTTGAATTTAAAAACAGCACAACTGATTTCTTTAGGGTTTTTAAAGAGAAAATTAGCATCTGGCTCAAGAAGGGGATGCCTGGTTTGAGAGTGGTGCAAATTAAAAGAGACGTTCTTACAGCGTTCACAGACAGTGTCTATAATATAAAGCTGACAGATCACTGATTAGATCAGTGCTCACAGGCACCCCTGTAACAGGGATGCTGTTTTAACTCCACTCTCTGGCAAAGGCTTTCTCTGTGTGAAATCTAAATTAAATGTAATTCTGGCAATGTTAGTTCACTCTAGAAAAGCAAAAAAAACTTCCAAGCAACTCTGCCAAATGGCAATAAATAAGATAAGAAAGATTCTGAGATACCCCCAGAGCTAACCTTGGAGATGACCAAGGGTGGAAGAAAAAGCACAATATGCAGCAATAGCTTATATTCATGAGAATGTATCTTAAAAAGAAAACGAGCTTGCTGCTTAATGAAGGATTTTAAGCCTACTGAAAACACTGCAGCCAGAAGTTAAGACTCTAAAGGGAACCATGCAATTCAAAGCATCTCGAACATTTTGTTTGGCCCATAGAGACAGAGCACTGAAATTCTCTCACTTACCAACTGTGTCATGGATTTGTGGCTTTGAAGTAGAAAAGCAGACTTGCAAAGCTTATATTGAAAATTCAAACACCTCGCTTTTTACTTTGCCCTGATGCAAGAAGGGACCTTGCCCTTTCCATGGTTTAGAGACGCTTTTCTGATGTGCCACATCTGCATGCAACAGAAATCCTGTATTTCTAAGGAGAAGTATATAGATACAAATACCAAAAATGTTTTTAAAAGGAAACAGAGCCCTTGCTGTTGTTAGCAATACCACAAGGAAAGAGTGGGACTAGAAATATCTCTTTTCGGTTGGGGGTACTGGCTGCCCAAACAGTCTTAAGTCTGGTAATGAGGACAGGCGTGCGCGCTCTCTCTCTCTCTGTCATTCTGTAACACTCTGTATCTGGTCATTTTCCCCACAACTCACGTTTCTGAGCTGTATGGGACTTGGGTTAAAAAATTCTTCCTCTCAAAGTCATTTTGAATACATTTCCTCTTGACGAGTCCAGTAATGTAACGTTTTAAAGAGTGGAAGTAGAAATAAATAAGTGTTGAAATAAATATGAGTCACAGTAATGCGCTGGATCTGAGTAAAACATCTGCTTATGTAACAGAAAATGGAGTTCTGTAAAGAAAAATGAGGTTAGTGTGAATGCTGAATGTGTGAATATTATTCTTCAAACCAAAGAACACTGATTCTGTGTCCCTCTTCCCATAAGAAAATGGGTTCTCACTGGTTCTTCTTCCCAATATCCCATAAGTACTTCTTACCTGAATTCCTGCGGGTTCTTCTCCCGTTCTGCACAGGTACTAATCTTACTGCCTGTATTACTAAAAGAGAGTGTAAATCATAAAGTCTCAGGCCTAAACCTGGTTTTCCCGAAGTCTGATATTAGTCAGAGATGAGTTATGTTTTAGATGGGCTGAACAGGGTCAGAACACGGGAATAAATTTGAATTGGGGACATGAAGGAGTTCATAAACTGTTATAAAGCCAAAAGCAATCTAAATAGACATACGGCACATAAGCCCTATGAATATCTCCCTTACTTTCCTTGCTGTTGTTTAGCTGACCAGCCAGCTTCAGCTCAGTCCACATTGACGCTTTGGTGGTAAGGAGAGAACAATTGAAAAATTCCCTGAAATATGCAGCTAGTCTAATTCTGTAAGATTAATTTCTTTGTATAAAATTAATCCTAATTCCGTTTTGTCTTTTTTTCATAGCGGTTCAGTGGTTATTCAATGTTTCATTCAAGAACTGATGGTGGACACTTTTGTTTTACACACATAAAACCAAAAAAGCTGTACCACTATTTGCTTGAGGCCAAATACATATATATTCAGCTAAAAATTGATATATTGAAAATGAATTTCCAGTGTATTAGATTCTGTAACACCAAGACTTTCCATCATTTTGAAGAGCACAAGGGCTTTTCCTAGATATGTTTTCAGCTTTCTGTTTGTCACAAAACTATTTGTAACAAAAGCAATTCTGTTTTGTAATAGTTTTTCATAGCTCCTATTTCAAAGGAGAAGATAAAGGAACACAGTAAACACAAAACTACTTCCCAAAATAGTGTGAAAAATAGGAGTCTTACCCTGTGTTTCCTACCCATGCCCTCGAGTGGTTCAAAAAATAAGTAAAGGAGCAAGGCAAATATTTCTGAGCAATGAATTCCACAGCACGAGAGCATAAGTGGAAGTGACCACCTAGTGCTTAATCCTTGACTTGAAAGAGGGAAGAGAATCCATGTGTCTGTCCAAAGGAATAAACAATGACAACAGAAGAATTGCTGGGAAATTGGGCTTTAAATCAGAAAAAAAATTCTGTGAGATGTTGCAGCACTGCTGTCATGTACAAGTCACTGTGGTGTCTTACACAAGGCTTAAGGAAAGCTGTTATATTGCCGTGGGTTAGATGTTCCAAGGGGGACAGGTAATTAGAAAATGATGAATAAAGTGTGTCTAACGTGGCAGTTGTTTCTGTGGGGTGAGTAGTTGTCTCACCAGCCTAGCATGCTAATGATGTCCTGAGTGGTAATTTGTGTGCCTTACTTGGTTTTTTGGAAGTTATTACATGACCAAGTACACCAGACACTTGCATGAACTGTATGAGATTTAATGGTATATTTCTCAATTGCAAAGGGCTTAATGAACCTGTGAATAGAGACCTGGGATAAAGTGGGGTGGCATTACCTAGGCAAGGAGTCCTGAATGCGTTTCAGTGATTTTGAAGAGATGATCAAAGGGATACAAATGTTATGGGCAAATGGAGGAAAGCATGCCAAGATCTGTTCTCCCATCCCCACCGAGATGCTCCAGGTGTTTATTCCAGAATTGCCCTCTAAACAATTTACACTGCTTTCTTTAGCTATCTGCGTGACTTGAGTGCCACTTGGAGACATGGTGAACAAGCGCTGGTCCCACTGAAATCTCAGCACTGGCAGACAAGTTGCTAGGAGGTCCCACTCAAACAAAGAATTCAGTGACAGAAGTGGCAGGAGCTTTTGAATTGTGCAGCACAAAAATAATATCTGGACAAACATCTCACCCATATTTAATAACCTACACTCCCAAAATCTGGTTTCCATTTCTCACACAGTAGCAAACAATGAAAACATTGCTTTATTTGAAAATACCGTGCAACTAGAGCTCTGCAGTGCCAAATCAGATAACAAACCTGGATCTATTTACAGGCCTACCCGGGACAGCGAGGACGAAGAGGATGATGAGAAAAAAGGAAAAGGTTGTACCCTGCAGTATCAGCATGCCATGGTGCGCGTCCTTACACAGTTTGTAGCTGAATCCTCTGAGCTTGGAGGCCACCTGACCTATATGCTGGGCTCGGAGTGGCAGTTTGACATCACTGACCTTGTGACTGATTTCATGAAGGTAGAAGAACCCAAGATTGCTAAGCTTCAAGACGGCCGAGTTCTGGTTGGTCGTGAGCACGGCATCACTACAGTCCAGGTACAGCCTGAGGTGTCTCTGCAGCTTCCATAGAGAGAGTTCTGGAAGCGCACACACAACAGTTAGTTAGTTTATAAATTAATTGCTCTTATTAAAAAAAACAAGTTGAAGAAAATTATATGCCAAATATAAAAGGAAATTGGAGTGGGTTTTCATTTTTTGTATTTGTCACTTCTGTAAAATACGTGTAGGTGAAACTTCCAAAGGGATTATCCATGTTAATGTGATTAGCAAAGAGATTTTCTCAACAGTGAAACAGGTCACACGCTCACCACTAATTTAAATGGAACCTTATGAACCTAAATGTTAGGAAATTCTACCAAATAGCTACCTGTGTCTTTATATGCTTAAACGTCTTTGAAAAATTAGCCCCTTTATGGGCTGTCCACAAAAAATGGACAGAAAAATAATCCTCAGAAATCTTTCAGAGTGTTCATGTTCACCACTTGTCTCTCTATCTTACTTCATGCATATTTCTTAAAAGAAATAAAGGAATACAAGCATTAGGGCTCTTCTTATTAACTGTGAGTATCCATTATATTCCAGTCACACTAAGTTTCCTTTGTAGTCAAAAAATAGAAACAGGTACTTTTAGGGCTCAGCTCCCTTCAACCTAAAACAAATGTTAGACAGAGGTCAAGGGATTTCTGCCCTTAGAATGTCTTTTTCACTCCAGTGACTATAAAAGAGCAGAAGGTAGCTATGCTGTAGGTTGCTGTTGTTTTGACAAATTGCACCTCAAATATTTTGGGCTTGAACCAGCCCTTTCTGGCATCAGTAGAAAGGCGACTGTCTCCTTGTGAGCATGTTAGAAACAAAATCTTAGAGCAAAGTGACAGGACTATTTTGTCATTGAAAAATGTAGACAGGCACCCAGTGGAATTTTCAAAGTCCTTTTGCAAATCTCTCTCTCATTTCTTTCAGGTCCTATGTCCTTACAAAGGCAAAGGGCCAAGTTCCTATCAGGCAGCCTTTGTACACTTATTTATTTCCTTATTGAGTTTCAGCTTTAATCAGCGTCTTACACTATGTCTTGCACTATACTGCATTCGTAGGAGGTTTTATAGACCACAAAAAAAAAAGACTTTTTTTCTTAAATAATCAGATCAATTTAATTTAATCTATACTCCATTGTTGAGATGAAGCTAGAATTTTGAAGTGATTGGTTGTTCTACTAATTTTTTTTTCTCTTGTCAAGGAAGTAATTTAGCAGGAAACGAATGCAATGTCTTGGGGGAAACATAGGTTATAGGTTTTACATGGATGTGACAGAACTGAGATTAATCCAAAGTGTTAAGGCCGATTAGAGTCTTTACAGCACTGTTAGTTGCTGTTTCATGCAAGGCGTTTGCTTTCTCTTTCAAGGTCCTGTCACCTCTTTCTGATTCCATCTTGGCAGAGAAGACTGTGATAGTTCTAGATGACCGCGTAACCATTACAGATCTAGGAGTACAACTGGTTTCAGGCTTGTCCCTCTCCTTACAAATCAGCAAAGGAAATAAGAGAGCTATCGTTTCTACCACCTCTGCATATGATATCCTTCATACTCCAAAACAGGTACGATCCAAAACAGCGTTTAAAACTAATGTCTTTGTTTACTGCGCTTTGTCAGTAGCTGGGGAAAAGCTACTTGCTGGAAATTTTAGGCAGCACATCGAGTGTATGGCTGTGAAAAGCAGTAACGTCACACAGCAAAGGCTCACTGAGCAAGTCCTACAGGTGCAAACCATCATACAGAAGGACCAGGAAACTCTTCAGAACTAGTCTGGAGACCTGCATAACCCAGATGTTTCTGCAGCATTAGCATGCGCAGACAGCACATACATGCCGCCCCAGACACTTTTTCTCTGGGAAAATATGGCTTAGCTATGTAAGCAGAGGTAGAAACTCCACGCCACAACAGTCACACAAAGTCAGTTCAGCCAAAAGGGCCTTTTGTCTGCAGGTCTTCATCTGTCTTCATCACATGAGCTCAAGCTTACTTCAGATTGTATAATCTGAGGATGTAAATAGCTTTTCATGTGTCTTTTTTATTGTATATATTATAGAATGGAAACTGTGTCACTAGACAAAGGGTAACTACCTTTTTAGCACTATCCGTTTGTAGTAAGATGACAGATTGTTTTGGCGAAAACATTCTTTAAAATGGTGGGTTTATGTGTTTTTTATAGTTCCCAGAAAGGACTACAATCACTTCTGCATATTTCACATAATTTTGCATATTTGAAAGCATGATGGAAAATGTAAAATACTGCGTTGAGATGTGTTCTTAACCTAGTTTGTTTCAATGGGCTGAATGGGATCACCATTCCGACACAACAGTTCTGCGCGTTGTATTAAATATGGCATTAGAACTGCAGTATTACAGAAGTTCCCCACTTAAGCCCTTTATAAAATTAATTAACCAGGATTTTGAAAATATGATTATTTTCATCACAAGGCCCTGGCATTCAAGAGGCTTTGCACTTCAGACTGAAAAAAAGAGCATCTTTGATTAAATTTAGATGACCGTGGCTTTGATAGTTCCTGAAGATGAGATAAATCTCTCCACCAGGGGAGATTTAGGCTAGAGATTAGGAGGAAGTTTTTCATGGAAAAGGTCATAGGGCATTGGAATATGCTGCCCAGGGAGGTGGTTGATTCAATCTACCGTGTTTAAGGCACGGGTAGATGAGGTCCTGAGGGACATGGTTTAGTGTTTGATAGGAATGGTTGGACTCGATGATCCGATGGGTCTCTTCCAACCTGGTGATTCTATGATTCTATGATTCTAAATGCCTTATGGTCTAGAAGACACAAATCTACAAGAAGAAGATAAGAAGCAGAGTAGACATTTAAATTGTCTTTTTCTTTTAGAAACAAAATAAACCAAAGTTAAGCTTTATTTTGCAAATGCCTAAAATCCTTAAACAACTGAGTGTCTGGTATGTGCTCTGCTGCCTTTCACACCTTTTTCTCCTCATCCTCTCTCTCCTCAGGAAGCCATAGTCAGTGCCTGGATTTTGTTCAGTGATGGGTCAGTGACACCATTAGATATCTATGACTCCAAGGACTTCTCGATCACCATCACTTCATTGGATGAGATGGTAGTGTCTGCACACCAAAACCTTGAGTCTAAATGGCCTGTGGTAGTGGCAGAAGGGGATGGGCAAGGACCTTTGATTAAAATTGAAATGGTCATCAGTGAACCATGTCAGAAGACTAAGCGGAAGAGTATTCTGGCTGTTGGGAAAGGAAGTGTCAAGGTGAAGTTTGGTCAAAAAGATTCTGACCAAAAAGGAAGCACGAATGACATTGATGATGTCAACAGAGATTTTAAAAGCCATGCAAGCAATTCTATAGAGAAACTTTCAGAACAAGAGAGGACAGCACAAGACTGGTCCAAAAACCATGAGGACATGTCCAGTCACGAGGACAATGCAAATAAAAGCACAACTTTCATATCTCCCATTGATCAGGAGTCCCTGGAGGACGGCCAGCTACAAAATAACCCAACTGCATTCACAGGTTTCCCTACGCAAGCAGAAATACCAGGAGAAAATAATCCCAGTGATCTCACATTGACTTCAAGAGGATTAACAGATTTGGAGATTGGCATGTATGCTCTGCTGTGTGTTTTCTGCTTAGCAATCTTGGTCTTTTTGATTAACTGTGTGGCATTTGCTTGGAAGTACAGGCACAAAAGGTTTGCTGTGAGTGAGCAAGGCAACATCCCCCATTCCCATGATTGGGTCTGGCTCGGAAATGAGGTTGAACTGCTGGAAAACCCAGTTGACATTTCGCTCCCGTCAGAGGAGTGCACTACCATGATTGACAGAGGAATGCAGTTCGAAGAAAGCAACTTTCTCCTTAATGGGAGTTCTCAGAAGACTCTTCATAATCATATCCTCAGATCTTCTGAGTACCTTTGTGAAAAAGAAGTTAAAAGTGAACCTATAAATCCTTCTGGGCCAAAGCAGAAGCGAGTAAAGTTCACTTCATATACAACAATACTGCCGGAGGATGGAGGCCCCTACACCAATTCAATTCTATTTGACAGTGATGATAATATTAAATGGGTATGCCAAGATATGAATCTTGGTGATTCCAAGGAACTTAGGGACTATATGGAAAGACTGCAAGACAATATGTAAAACTACTTTCTTATGTTTGTAATCACCTTTATGCCTTCTGTTTATGGATGGTGGAGCAGTCGGTCCAGTCAGCAATAGGAACAAGACAGTCCAACCTTGGAGTTACTGAGATGATAACCTGGTATCACTGAGCTGGTACAAGAGGCTGGCTGGGTTAAACCTGTTTCACCGCAAACCAGGATGTGCCCCTAGAACAGCTACTTGTAGGTGTTGGAGGTGTCACACGCGATGGCTGTTTTTGTATACTGCCTGGTACTAGCAAAATGCTAATACAACTACGCTCAGACTCAGAGGAGACTTCATCTGTTTGTCATCTCTCATGATAGATGGTAAATCAGAAAAGAAAGGAATATTTGTTTGCATTGATTTTTCTAGTCATCGTCCTTTGTAAAGCACAGTGGACATTTCTTGCTTACAGCCCAGAACGAGGCTTACATTAAAAGTGAAATGAATTAATCTAATTTTATTGCCTATGTGCAATGCAGCCAAGTAGTCTCTTTATTTTTTACAGATACAAACACCCCCATGTGGTTACTTTCTTCTCCTATTGTTAATGAATTTTATTTGACTTAGGGAATATTAAATATTTTCTTTGAAAGGGTTTTTTTTGGTTGTACCAAAGTGTAGTACAGTAATATTTATAATGATTTAAGTTTTCTATTCATCTGCACCAGTCCCTAGAGATACCTCCTTCATCACAGATTATCTTTCTCCTTTCCATATGGGTCGTTAGTATTTGAAACATAGAAAGGTATTAGAACTAATACTGGGAAGGGTTGTATCTTCTTACAGGGAACTGTAAATACAATAATAAACCCTGGAAAATAAAAATCAAGGAGTAGCCCTGGGTTTACTTTTGTCATTGCTAACATGAAAAAGTAACCTGCAACAAACCAGCACATACTTCATAGGAAAATGCTTTGCTGAACCAGCAGCTCACTTGACAATACGCGTTGTTGTCAGAATGAGAAAGCCAAACATGGTATTGAATTGCAAAGGATAGGAAGGAAATTTCCTAGCAAATAAGCAAAGGCTTGGAGTCATTGTTACTCTGTGCTAATTAATACATTGATGGTAGTGTTGAGCTGGACAAAGAAGTCCTCGCTCAATGGCTTATGGCCCAGATCTTGTCTAAAACATCTCTGATCATCAGGCTGTTAAAGAGAAAACCTTTACACCATGTTTCATTAAAAAAGGGGAGAAGGCAAGAAAAGACACCGGGCACATATAAAGTGATTGTTCTCAGTTTTAACAAGGAAAACATGCTGGAGCCTCAAGCTGCCATTTCGTATGCATTGCGTGTATTTTTTTTTACTGAAGGGTGATTGAAAGAAATTGAAAATTACAGTTAGAAAAAAACCTGAATCTACGTAACACTTAACAAAAACAATAAAGAACATTTTCTTGTGATGGATGCTATGCAATAAATACAAGATCCAAACTACAACTGTCTTGCGTACCACAACTCCCATCTTTTAAGTAGATCAAGATAAGATTTGAATTTTATAATTCAGTTCTGGTGTTAAATCAGACCAGACAACCTTAACTGTGGGAAATTCCGCATTTGGATCCTAACTGGGAACATGTTTAATATAACTGCTGCAAAACATGAGACTTTTAATGGTGAGGTTACAAAGCGAGGACACTAGGCTTATATAAGCGACTGGAGACTTAGGTTTGCTGGCACTGAACTGCATAGTGAGGGGATGGCATCTGTTATAATCTAATTTTAAGTGGAGAAAATAATAAAGCACAGAGCTGTTTCTGTTTCATAAGGGATGCAGCACTTGTGCGTCAAATACAGTCTTGGGTTGTTTAACTAATGTATTCTCCTGTTTAAATGATCCAGACCTTGTAAGGAAATATTAATGCCTACTATGATCCTTATTGCTCACAACATAAAAATCCCTTTTTAGAATGTAATATCTCTTCCCAACATGTTGATTTCTATTTGGCACAACCACAAACCAGGAATACTGTTCGCACAAAAGTAAATGGGTATAAACCAACCACAAATGAATTGAAATCGGAGGGAAAAAAATACTTGCTGATGGCAGTTGCAGAGGGCAAACAGCACAGCTGTTTGGATGAATGCACACCCATCAGTTTACCAGTGAACTGATGATGTCAAAACATCTGGACTCCATGGCCCGTTTGTTCAGTGTGGCCCCAGTTCTGCTAAACACACCAGTGGATGCTGAACTCCACCCCTAGTCAGTGCCCAGCAGAATGAGTGCCCAGGGTTCTACAGTTCTCCGCAGCTGCTCTTCTTGCTCATCAACAATTATCAGAAGGCAACAGCTTTACTTACTTGCTCAGGAAATTTTCCGTCAAGAGCTATGGCTTGAAACATTGAGGATCACTAAGTTCTGGTGCCTCACTACGGTCATATTGTTGTGTCCTTGAATTTGTATCTGAGACCAAATCCCTGACTGTCCAAAGTACCTACAAGCATCTCTACATTCTTGATGCAACCTAGTGTGTGCAGGAAGGACTGTCCTACACACAGTGTGGATGCTGCCGGAAGCCACCAAAGGAGACCTCAGAGTTTTTCAGAATTTACTTGTCCTATGGCTTATAACCCTGTGCTTTCAGATATTGCTGCTAAACAGGTTGCCCAGGGAGGTGGTTGAGTCACCTTCCCTGGAGGGGTTTAAGGGACGGGTGGACAAGGTGCTGAGGGACGTGGGTTAGTGACTGATAGGAATGGTTGGATGCAATGATCCAGTGGGTCTCTTCCAACCTGGTTATTCTATGATTCTAAAGGCAGGTTAAACCTGTTTAAAAAGCAGGTTCCAGGACTGTTAGCATTGGGCCAGCAATACTTCCATTCTGGTGTTTGACTGAGCATGCATCTAAAATACACTCTGAGGGAGAAGCTGACTTGCTTCAATGAGGTTCTTAGGTGGCTCAGTAGCTGAATGTGGGGCTTCTTTAGAGTCCTGACTTGTGTAGTTGTAGACATCATACACAAATCTATTCCAAAGTTAAATTACAAATATAGGCTGTTAGAAAAGAGTACTGCCCCTGGTGATCAGCTAAACAATGGAATTGGATACAGCGTCTGCAAAAAAGACTCCTTCCCAAATTGGGCAATGGGAAAAAAATAATGTACAACTGCCGATAATAATCATATAACCTTTTGTTCTACATCACATGTCATTACATGAAAGTTCTTACAATAGAAAAACAGCAACACAAACCCCAACAGAAGTGGGAAGAAAGAATTCTATTTTCAGTAAAAATGTGATAACATCATAAAGTGGAGTCATTCTGGATTTATACTGGTTTAAGTGCTTACGTTAGTTCTCATAAAATCAAAAGGAAATGGTTTAGATAAATATATTTAATGAAAAATATAGTTCAGAGGGGATCAGCCCTTTTAAAATGAAATATCTCAAATGTTAGCTTCAAAATAATTACATATGTCAAATGTAAATTTAATTTAAAATTAATTAAAAACTCCACAGTTTTCTGTTTCACCTAGATTTTCCTCAATGACTCTTTTAAAATAATGACTTATGGAATAATGTCATATTCATGGGATATATAATATTCCGCTTTGCTGTCAAAATGAACAGCATTTATAAGTTGATAAAAGAATCTCTGCTTTTGAGATTACAAAGTAAAAGTAGCCAAATGATCAAAAGGCACAATATGTATGGATGTAGGTATGTATGTGTGCAGGAAACTAGAATTGTCTAATAAACAAAGCAGAAACTCTACTGACAGATTAATTAGAATTATGCTTCAGTAGGTGCCCAGGAAATCCACACGTGTAATTTAATACTGAACAAACAGCAAATCTTACTTATGGCACGTTTAGAGATAACATTGTGAGTTTCTTTGCTGGCTCCCAAGGAAAGACAGCGTGCCCTATCAATATGTATACCAGGAGACACTGGAAAAATTCTGTAAGCAAAGAGTGTATTAATGGAACATGGGGAGTTTGTGAGCTTTAAAATTAGACTGATGCCAGAATCTCACCTCTTGCCATCAGAGCTGAGAGATTCTTGGTAGCTGAGCACTGGTATATAGAGAATGGAGAAGCAAGAGCTCGTAGTTCTCATCTGTGCAGAGCTTTTTATTTCCTTTGGCCATCGCACACAGCCTAGCTCCATGTGGCTTCTCTCTGCCTTCTTTCTTATTTAAATATGAACATAGAAAACCAGTGCCCTGCTCTCCTCTTGGTGTAGAACCACATAGATTAACATTTTGAGCTGCTGTTTCTTAATTCACATTGGGGAATGTACAAGAAAAATCTTACAGCCATACGACACAGTGCAGTCCATTATATAATGGAGAAAAACCCTGTATTTCAAGGTAGAGTACCCTATGAATGAAATACCAATTTTTCATAGTGGATATGCTCTTTTCTGAAATATAAACCATGTGCACTACATTGAAATACACTATAGTGTATTGTGAAATGCATACATTAATTGCTGAATCTATAACACTGAATATGTATATACATCACACCCAAGGTATTTATACAATATAAGTCTTAGATGTATAACATAATGAATTCTGTACAAAATAAACTGTAAGTTAAGACAATGAAAGAGAACTTTTATATCTGTGTAATTTGTATGTTAAGTTATTCAAGCCTCGGTTTTCATCTTTAAATGTGCCGATACTTATTTTCTATAGGCAGATGCCTGAAATAAAGACTGCACTCTTCAGAAAAGAAGCAATGAAAGACTGTGAAAGAAACAGATCCTGCTGGAGAAATAAACAATAATGTTCATGCAATTTCTTTTAAAACTGACTAAACCATTTTGCATTTGTACTGGTCAAGGTGATCTGCCGGCTGGGTTGAGGGTGATGTGCCTCTGCCCTGCGAACGGTGAATCACCAGCATGTGGATTGCTGATGTCCCTCCTTGCACAAAGCACCAATTACCAGATGATTTAGTCCAAAAGTTTCACCCAACCCTGCCCACAACTGGTGCTCCAGCCCTCTCTTCCTGCAGCGAGTGATCCTTTCCCAGCACCAAATGTAAAGAGCAGATGAATGTATTAACTGGCCATTGTCTCGCAAAGCACGGTAGAGGTACATTTGGATCTAAAGGAAAGGTAACAAACTTAACCCACTCCTTCCACTCCCTAGTGTGAATCATCATAGGCCAGATTTGATTCCGTGCTTTGAATTTCCTTACATGCCCATTAGAATCAGAAAGTCTCAAAATTATTAAGTCAGCGCTGATCTCATCGCAAGAGCTACAAAACTGAGCCTCGGTTTTCAGCTCTTGCTCAAGATCCTGGTGGCATAACCAGAAGCCTCCCTGGTTCACTGCAGACAATGCAGTTGAATGGTTGGACTCGATGATCCCGTGGGTCTCTTCCAACCTGGTTATTCTATGATTCTATGATTCTGCTGGAGCTCCGTGCCTGGGAGTTGCCTGCCCCACTATCTTCTCCTGGTTTCAGCTGGACCACCTTGAGAACTGACTGTACAAACTGGCCACAAAGATGTGCGCTGCCTTTGTACTAAGAGGAGTAATTTAACATCACCTCGGTGAATTAATGATTGCTATTGTAATTTCTAATGTATTGAAATATGATTTAATATGAAGTCAGTGGGATGAATGGCTTGAAAACTGTGATTTAGGAAGGGCCTCAGAGAATCTAAACTTTATTGGGGTTTGGGCACAAATTCCATTCAGTCATCACTTAGTAGTCTCAATGGTAAAATAAGAAAAAATAATCATAAATCACACTTCGTTTTGTACTGCTAGTTGCATGTGATCCCTATTTGACCATTACTATGACACTTCTTCCCTTAGCAGCACCTTACTAATGAGATGCCAGCGGATCTATTCACACTGCATTTCTCTGCTCAGTATAACTAAGGGTATCAGACTATGAGCTTTTACAGAAAATAATCTTAAATACAATTTTTTTTTTTCCTTCCAAAAAAAGCGAGCCCTCAGGACATGGCAGGGAAGAACCTCACTTAGCAATATTTGTCACAAATTAAACAGGCTAAATGCTATCTCAGTTTAAACTCACGCTGGTCTTGTTAGGATCTGGACTGAGGCAGGACCAGAGACACGCAAGTTCCAGGCCGGTTTGGAGCCTGAGAGGTTGGATACGTCCTTGTATAACATAAAACTAGACCCTGTTGTTTCCCATCAGCAGCACCGCTAGCTGGTAGTAAACAGAGTGAGTGATGGTGCTTAGAGTTTATGTAACTGGTGACACATTGCATTATGTCGAATTCATGAAGCTTAGGAGCTCTTTGGTGAAAAAGGAACCACTGTGTAACGCTAGCTAGTCTTTGTAATTCTGCACCCTCCCCATATAGTCCTTAGAGCATAACTTTGCATTTCATTTTTTTCCCTATTCCAGTGAGCCACATGGCCAGTGTCTGCAAAATTTTTGTTACCGAGGGAATAAAATCGAGCTATTTTATTGAAAGACGAGACTTATTTAAGGAGTTAAAGGAGAGTGGATGATGTTTTGAGACCTGTTCTCAGACATTTGAAGTGTACCATACAGTTAGTTGCTTCCAGAAACATTCTTATCAGCAAAAGTGTTTATAAACCAATTCAGATGAAGACTTATATCATTCCTTCTGATAAACTCGGCTTAGCTTATATAAAAATCAATGGGATCTGATGATATAAAAATCAAGTAAGGAGCTCAAGCTTTAGTGGAAATGAACAAGAGATATTTTTAATCCTCTAATTTAAAACTCTGGTAGGCAGAGCAGAATACACTTCCCCGTGCCATAGCAATATCTGCAGAAATATTTTTTAATACTAGGTTTAAAAACTAAAAAAACCCCATAGGTCATGTGGACAAAATTCTGATCCTGCTGAAATCTATGGCTATTGTAAAATCGAGTCTATCTATACTTCATGTATAATTTATGCATTCCTTATGAAGAATGATGCCATTTTACAATACATTGACACTGCAGTCTTGTCTATTAGTTATATCCTGTGCTCAAATAACACGTGAACAGAACCTACAGTAGGATATAATCTTGGTCCCACTGGAATTGTCGTGACTTTACATACAAGCAGGACTTCTTGCTATTCTGGGTACTGCTGCCAGCCAAACCAAAGCCCCCAGCGGTTGTGCTGGCCAAAGGGAACACACACATCAGTACGTAGCAACATGAAAATGTTCTCCTGCTTATTGTTCCTCTCTTCTAAGTGCATGTGCTGGTGGGATTTATACCCACTGCCCCCAGCCCTATTGCTACAAGACTTTGTAAACAGTCCCTCCCCAGCTTTCCTGTAGCCCCCTTCAGGTACCAGAAGGGCATCGATATCCTAGAAATACACCATCTAGTGTGGAATAATGTCAGACCTCACAGGAGAATTGAAATCTGTTCTTTGTTGAAGTTTGTGGTCTATAATCTCTGCAGTGGTTCTCCGTCATCACAGAAAATACCACCTACCTTGGAAAGTGCTTTAAAAAGTGAAGCATAAGGTAATTGCATCTTTTTTCAAAAGAATGAACAATAAGAAACCCAGAAATTCCATAATTAAGGCTTAACCTGTCTGAAAAAACCACAAGGTTACTGTTCATTATGAACTACCGATGTATTCAATTATTCAAAAAAATTGTAATGCATGTACACAGATGCCACTTGCTACACTTGCAGGCTACAAATCAGCCTTTTTCTTGAGGTAAAATATTCTATGGAAAATTAGGTACTTCATTTTTTTTTTCAATAGGTGCATTAAAATCATGCCTCATTTTTGCAATTTGGTTCAATTCTGGTATACACTGAATGGTCAGAGCCAAACCCCAGAGAGGCGGTGAACTAAGGAAGGACACCAGGCTACTGCAAGGACATAAAACTATAGAAGGGAACTCACTATTTGAGCACAGCTAAACCTTTGTTAATGTTGCCCCTTGGTTCATACAAACTGAGTATAGGCAACACTTTTAATGTCAGGCACCGGAATTTAGATGTATTTATACCACTTATACTACGCTACATATGCACAGAGCACATATGCACATATATGGCAGTATTTTCAATATCTACCTGATAGTATTAAATTGGACAACTTAAATGAAAATACTGTGGTATCTTTTTCTTTAAATCTAAATCACTTGTGCACTTCAAAAAGCCTGATTCATAGAATCATAGAACAACCAGGTTGGAAGAGACCCGCCAGATCATTGAGTCCAACCATTCCTATCAAATAATAAACCATGCCCCTCAGCACCTCATCCACCTGTACCTTAAACACCTCCAGGGAAGGTGAATCAACCACCTTGCTGAGTAGCCACCGTCAGTGCCTGATAACCCTTTCTGTGAAAAATTTCTTCCTAATGTCCAGCCTAAATCTCCCCTGGTGGAGCTTGAGGCCATTCCCTCCCATCCTGTCCCCTGTCACTTGGGAGAAGAGCCCAGCTCCTTCCTCTCCACAACCTCCTTTCAGGTAGTTGGANGCTGTCAACCAACACCCCCAGGTCCCTCTCCTCCAGGTAGTTTCCAGCCAGACTTCTCCTAGTCTGTAGCTGTTCAGGGTTGTTGTGCCGCAAGTGCAGGACCCGGCATTTGGCCTTGTTAAACCTCACCCCATTGGACTCTGCCCAGCGATCCAGCCTGTTCAGATCCCTTCAGATCCCCAATTTCAAATTGTCATTAATTAACTCATCATTGCCCCATGTGACTGTGACACAGAAGAAGGCAAAGACACATACATAAATGCATGATGTGGCTCTTCATTTCTTGGTATTTACCAGTGAGGGCTTAAACTAATGTTATTGCAATGTCCTGAAGGTCCCTGTGTGTGACACAAACATGGCAATGGCTGTTATGGAATCCAACTCTTTTACACAGCAAGTTAGACAAGGGACATTTTGAAAACACTGCTCACACAAGGCTCTGACAAAGTCAGGCTTCAGAGAAGAATATCTAACCCAAGTATTACTATGCTGGCTCACAACAACGCTCAGCTAAGGTTGACATCCTATTTAAGCCCATAACGACAATGAGACACTCAGCAAACGTCAAGAAAGCCTACAGCATGAGTTTGTGCAATAACATCTCTGTGAGAGCAGAGTACAAAAAAGTTTTCAAGCTAATACCAGATAAATACAGGCTGTGGTTCAATACAGCAAATGTAGTTACTTTTATAAAACTGCTCCATAATGTAAAAGCATAGAGGTATATGCACTTCTTTAGGTACACAATTATGTGATTACTGGAAAAAAATGTATAAAATGTTCTCCTTTGTCTGACATATTTGTCAATACTGTGTATGGTGCCTGTACTGACTCTTGGTAAGGTCGGTTCCGGTGCAGAAAAGGGTTGCTCAAATCCTTGTCTGGCCTTGAGCCTTCTCTAATGCACAATTCTAACTTAGCAAGTGGTTTAAAAGCACCAAAGCGCACATTACCAAAATATAGACAAGCAAAAGATTTTAGGCTTTTAGGGTTTGTGCCAGAAGAATATGAGCATATAACTAATGTGATTTAATTTGCTGACCCACAGAAGCTGCATTCCTCTAGATAAGGTTTCTAAAAGCCAAAGTTTCTAAGGGCAAGCCCCAAATTGGAAAGAATTCATCTTATCTTGCTGCATTTCTTTCCGTTTACACCATCAGCAGAAAGTAGATTGAAAAAGAAAGTTGGTAGGACACTCGGTCACAGTAGGGATATAATGAGCCAGTTTAGGATTTCAGATTGCTTTTCGAATAGGAAGATGCTGATGTCTACCATGTTGAGAAACACGTGCCTGCTGCACCTCCCAGGGCCTCTCGAAGGGGCAGAGATGAGCATTTGAGGGGCACCTGCCCACCCCCAGGAGTGTCTGTGCAGGGATCAGAAACCAGACAGCAGCTGCATAGGAGGAGAAAAACTTCATGTTAGACACAGAAGCCTCATGTACTGGTGAGGATTTTGCACATCAATAGCAAAGTTTAAGTCAGTCAGCCCTTCTCTTCCCAGGTTTATCATACAGCCAGGAGCTACCTGAGAAAACTGCTTCTGCCTTAAACTAAGCTTCATTTCAATAAACGCACTTGACATAGTATTTCTGAAGGCAAACAAGAATCAAAGCAAGGATTTTGCTGTATGTTCAGCTGTTATTTGACTCTATTACTTTTGTTTTACTGCAGGTTACTTCGTTAGGTTCTTGGTCACTGTAACTCATGAGGATGTATAGTATTTTCAAAGGAAATGCTAGTGAACTGAGACAGCACTGCATGTACCAGCAATCCAAATAATGGAAGCATGTTCTTGTCAAAATAATATAGTTTGAAAGTCAGCTAATGCCCTTGACTTGTCTGAAGCTGACAGCGTCCCTACCTAAAGATGCAACAGTGCATGGGGCTGCCTTTGGCCTTCATATTCTGCCATTTTTAAATAGGAAACACTTGAAAGTACTTCATATAAGCCTTTAGAGCCATTCAACCTGGCCATTAATTTGGAATCACTCTTAAAAAATAGCCACCTGCTGCTTATGTTCACCAGCTGCTTTTTAAAGCAAGAACACAGAGCTCTTCTCTCACAGAAATCATCCCGTTCTCCCTAGGACCCAAACTAGCTCCCTACAGGCAACAGATCTCATATTAAAAATTCAAGGCAGATGATGGGTCATGTTGAAAGGCGGCTAGAATGACTCACATTTAAATGCATTGTATCTGCAGGTTACATGGATATTAGGTGTTTCGGCAGCTAAAGGATTGTCAGTTTCCATGGATTGAAACAGAAGTTATTTCTACTTTCTTGGAAATCCCTTTCATGAAAGGTAACAACATGTAGCACTAGACAAACATATTTTATCCTGCCAGCAACTCAGGCTAGAAACACTGAAGTAGCCACATCAGTAAAGAAGTTGGGAGTGATTCGTATTTTTCTCCATTAACAGCATCAAATGCTCTGTAAATGATACATCATAGAATCATAGAATCATAGAATCATAGAATCATTGAATAGTTTGGGTTGGAAGGGACCTTAAAGATCATCCAGTTCCTCCCCCTGCCATGGGCAGGAACACCTCCCACTGGATCTGGTTACTCCAAGTGCCATCCAGCCTGGCCTTGGACACCTCCAGGGATGGGACAGCCACAGCTTCCCTGGACAACCTGGGCCAGGGTCTCCCCACCCTCATGGTGAAGAAATTCCTCCTTATGTTCAGTCTAACTCTACCCCTCTCCAGTTTATACCCATTGGCTCTAGTCCCATCATCACAAGCCTTTGTGAACAGTCCCTTCCCAGCTTTCCTGTAGTCCCTTCAGGTACTGGAAGCTGCTCTAAGGCCTCCTCGGAGCCCTCTCTTCTCCAGACTTAACAACCCCAACTCTCTCAGGCTGTCCTCAGGTGGGAGGTGCTCCAGCCCTCTGGAGCACTTATCTGCACACTGTAAAAAGAAGGAACAGAAGAATAGAGTTTTTCTCTTTATATTTTTTTATGAATGGGGCAAGCATGTTAGAAGTGTGCCAGGTATTCTCATTACTTAAAACTGTATACTTTATACTGAACCTATTTCTGCCTGGTTTAACCTTTTTTAAATGCTGCTTATGTATATTAAACCTTTACTGTGAGTCTTGTTTGGCTTTGAGATCAGGGAAAAAAGAATTCTCAGAAAGGAGAATGTTGCTGTTGCCTTCCTGTATTAGGCCAGAGAAAGGCTGTAGTAATGGGCCCTTCAAGGTGGAAGAAGAGTCCATACGCAGGGGAAAATACACCAGACGATGGAGCCTTGTCTTCCTGACCAACTGTCTTCAGCCTGGGTGGAGAATGAAGCCTCAGTAAAAAGCTACTAAGATTTCCAAATGTTCTTTGGCATCTACATCCACTTTGACATCTTTTACGGTATCCAAATACCTTTAACAAATCTTTTAAGCAGGAAGAAGACTAAATATTCCTGAAAGCTAACAAGGCTTGTGTTCCCAGGTGCCACCGGGTAACATTCTCCAAAGCATCATAAATGATTTATAACCTTGACCTGCCAGTCAGACAGCACAACTTAGTCACATTTGCAGGTTTTCCACTTGTGCATTACAGCACGAAAAGCTTCTCGGAGCCACAATGACAGATACCTGCCAGTCACTTTGCCACCCAGACTGAGAAGCATTTGGTTCAGCTATTTTGCTATTGAGCAACGCTCTCTTTCCTGCAAAAGAGGGCACTTGGCCATATACCTAAATTAGAAAACACATGCTCTGTCATTTCTATTGCAGTCATAGCTTAGCGATCCATTAAATATGAACCAGTTCACTGAACAGAGAAACTAAAATGATTAACAAACCCCCAAATTATTAAAAACAAAATAATAATAAAAATAATGCTTCAGGCAACAGCTTTTTATTTTTAACTCGTATCTTAATGAATGCATCCAATTAGTTTTAAAACCATACATCTGCTTCCTCCTTCTCTTCTCTTTCTCCTTTGAAATGGAGACATCTTTCCAAGGCCTGGAAAAAGTACTTAGTACTGGGGAGGCCACTTCTGGAACACTGTTTTCAGTTCTGGATGCCCCATTGCAGAAAAGGCCGGAGCAGGTCCAGTGAATGACTGCTAAGATGATTAAGAGATTGCAGCATCAGACACTTGAGGTGAGATTGAGAGAGCTGCCACTGTGTAGCTTGGAGAATTCTTGGTCCCTCAGGGGCAATCTTAACGAAGTATATAAATATCTGTTGGGAGGGAATAAAGAAGATGGAGCCAGATTATTGTTATTAAACACCTGACACTTGGGTACAGCGTAGGCTGGGCGGAATGGTGCTTTGCCATGTCCCTAATGAATTAAATAGACTGCAGGGAACAAAGAAGCTGAAAACCCTGCTACAGAATGGAAAACATTACTACATAAGCCCTGGCCAACCTCAGCTACTATACATCTTGTTGCACAGTTAAGCTATAAAAGCTACCAAGTGCTTAGTCAGAGTGGTTTTGTGCACTGCATTCTGGGCAAGGAACATAACACAATCTAAGATTTTTTTTCCTGAATTACTAGCTAGTAGTAGTAGTAGTAGGAAATGTACAGGCAGGTATGGAGTGGGGAAGCCTCATGGGAGCTAGGGAGTAAATGCAACGCTGAGCCAGAGGCTCAGTACAACCCACATGATGTCAGACTTGTCTGCATGCAGAGGGTTTTGGGTTTTTTTCAGGTTAACTGCACAGGGATTCTGCCTAGGTCAAGGCTATATAAGCATTTAGGTGAAAATCCTGTGCACGCAGGTGCTGGGTAAGTCTAAATACCTTTAAAGATGTGCAGTATGGTCCCTGTTCTAGTGTGTTTGAAAACTGCCTAAGTCAGAGGCAATATACAAGCGAGCAGTAGGGTGGAAAGGGGCAGACAGTAAAGGCAGCACAACTCTGCTCACCGAATAGCCCTGCCATTTCTGTAAGGGTGTGATGCTAATTCTGCAATTGCTGAGACACCTGTGTCTGAGGAGACCTCTAACCAAGGACAGTATTTTCGAAGCCAGAGGAGCTTGCAGTCATGATGGTTTGAATACCACAGTTCTCAGCGAAGCTAGTGGAACTTGTTCCTTCTCCCACAACAGCTCATGGTGAAGGTACAGTTGCATTCCGTACTGTCCATCCCTTGGGGAATGCTCATGTAGAGCTCTCAAGCTGATGTTGCCTACTTTTGACAGTGGCTTCCATGAAATGCGTTCTCTCCTCTCTCTGTAGGCATTCACCACTGCCCAAGGGAGCAGAGCCCTGGCTGGCCACGAATCATCTGTCTTCTCTTGGCTACAGATTTTCCGGCAGCAGCAGACTGGGACGCACAGAAGCCTGCACTGCTCAGTTGGTTCCTCATGGCATGTTCTAAAGCGCTGTCTGATTTAAGATGTTTCAAAAGGGTCTATTTTTGGTGACACATATTACACACTTTGCTCGGTTGCCTCCTACAGAAGCCGCCCACACTTGGTGCTTCATTGACCCTGTTCTAATATTGGAAAGCACCTTGGTTGTCTCTCTCTCCTTTGGTGTAATTTCAGCATAAATTAGAGGAGATGATGTACAGCGTGATTTTTGCCTTCCCTTTATCAAATACATATCGCCTAAGCCTGGAGCTGCAATGTGCCATTGACAAAGTATCTTCTGTGTGGTTCCTGCTTTTATATATGCAGCACTCAGGTGTCCGTGTGTTCCTTGTGCACCAGAAAACACAAGTAGCATGTTTTACCATTTCTTTAAGTCTTTCTGCACTGGCCTTGGTGAGATAAAAAGGTCTTTCTCTAACCCCCTTCACTTTTCTTCTCCAGTTACTGTAAGAGGCACAGCAACTTTACTAATTTATTTGCAGAAACTATTGAAGATTACATCTTCTGTGATCAAATCCCCTTAAGTAAAATATAAACCGCTACTACTGTGAATGTAAAGCCTAAATCAATAATGGACATGAAATCATCAAGTTTAATCTCAAACACAGAGAACCCAAGTAATCACTCTTCTTGATATAAAACTAATTTTGTTTGACAATAAAATACTACTAGTCTGTGCCATAAACCAATGGAACAAATAACTTTCTTAACCCTGACAGTTGCTGTCCAAAATCATTACATCTCCTCTGCTTAGCGATCAAGCATGTCACTACAGTGCTCCTTCAGCTCAATTCCCTTTCTATAAAACACATCATATGCACCAGAACTTCGAAAGGATTTCTTTTTAGAAGTATTATGGTATTTTCTTTTCTTCCTATTTGCCAGAATTGCACAGGTTATACAAGGGAGAAACAAACCACACTTAAGATATTCCTTGGCATAGGTAAGTGTCAGTGATGAATGAGTATGAACCCCAAGTGTATGTATCACAAAATCCATAACTGAGAGCCATGAGCTGAGGCTCTTACAAATGTGCATTAATGTAACTTTTCCAGAAGTTGCATGTTTCTCTCCTGTGCTGGCAAACAAATATTTTGAGAATTCGGAGGGCTCTTCCTAGGGGTCCACCCACAGGGGCTGCTTTGTAGGTTGGTGCCTAAAACACTGCAGCACGTAGGGGAGTGAAACGCAGGCCAGCGCCCATCCCAGCACTCCTAGATGTCTGCAGACACATGCTAAGAGTACCTGGCCACATTCTTTTCAAGTTTCTCATAACTAGAGCACCTCACGTAATCTGGACACCAAGCCCATGAATTCCCGATGTTGTTGATAAATAATACACGACATCTAAGCTACTTCAGCTGCCCACGCACTCCAAGCCCTGCAGTCACAGAAGACTCAGACTTGTTGATTTTTAGGGTCATAGCCAAGTGAAAACCAAGATGCTATTAGTCTAGGAAACAATTACCTAAGTAATAACTTGTCCTTGCAGTGGCAAGCAGGCCAGCAGCAAGGGAATGAGGACCAACTGAGTAGACACACCCAGCCAAGGCTACAGACAGTGCTTCTCTACTTCTGGTGGGAGGGCACGGCATAATGTACACCCAGGAGTCTGCTATGAGAAGGTGAAGGATTTCCCAGAATAAGTGGCACAGGCAGCAATAGAAAAGTCCAGGGGATGGTATCAGTTCTGTTCCTTGAACTTCCTTTTTTTCAAGAGTCGCTAAATCAGGATATTACAAGCTAGTATCAATTAACAAAACATCACTAAATTGTTGCTGCATTGAGGAAGCTTTGCAAAAACACAATTATTTTTTTTTTAAGATGCAAATATGCACCAGTGTCTCAATTATTTAAAAGAGTGAGAGGGATCTAACTCCCTTTAACTGCTAGCATTTAACAACTGGGTTGTCTATATACAGTCAGATATCATATCAGGAAGAAAATCTGAAAGAAGACCTGTAGGTCTTCTCACCAGTGTTTCTTGCCTCCTAGTTGCGACTGGAAGAAATAATGTGAAAATCGTCTTATAAACTCTCAAGTTCTGATAATATATTCCAAGCCTGCAATCATAAAAACATAGAATAATCAGGTTGGAAGAGACCCACAGCATCATCGAGTCCAACCATTCCTATCAATCACTAAACCATGCCCCTTAGCACCTCTTCTTTTTTTTAAGGCACAGGTGGACGAGGTGCTAAATGTTTTAAAGCATGAAGCCACAACATGATTTTTGGAGTCAGAGTAGTGTCTGGTTTCTCTTTTTTCCCCTCCTGGCAGGTTATTTTCCATTGAGATCAGGACTCGATAGACCCTCCAGTCTCCCAGACTTTCAAAGTTCTGAGTTTGCAAGAGCTCTGCTTACGTTCAGACACCACCCAAGCACAGAGCTAATTCAAGAATCTGGACTTGTCAGTGATTTATCTGTCCAGCATAGAGTCTCTTTTTCTTAAATAACCTCCCTTGGGGGCTATTATTGTTGTCAAAACTCTTCAAGTGACTAACTCCACACAGTAGTGTCTGGGCCAAGGTGCTGAGTCTGATCTGAATTGGGTCTTTTCTCATACAAACCAGTGAAAGTCTGATTATCTCGCTGCTGAAATTCTNATTGTATTTGACATGGTCATGTTATTGTGAGAGGAGGAGTGGGTGTATTTGCTGTTGTGTGAGCAAAAGACACATTCCAAATAAGTGGTGCAATTTCATGATTATAACTTTTTGGGGTGACTGTAACAGGAATGAATGGCTCTGAAACAGAATAAGCTTTACATTCTGTGCACAAAGGACTTTTTAATTTAATGTTTTCGCTTGGGCCTTGATATTTAGGAGCATCTTAAAAATGGAACAACCAATAGTCTAATCTCTTGTCATGAAAAAAAGAATGTTTGTTTCTTCACACTTGCAAATGTATTCAGAGTGATAGTTTCGATGGATAATTACAAGGATCCTGAAAGATAATGAATTTAGTATTTTAAAAAACATGCCAGATTTTAAATGGCAATTATGGCTTTCTCTGGTTCAAGAATCAACATGCTGTTTTTCTTCTGTTGGATAAATACTCATCAGCACCATGATGGCATTCTGGCAGTAATTATTTAGAGCTTAGTCAGAAATAGATTTCCATTATTACCTATCACAAATGATGCAGAAACCTGTCGGCACTGAGGCACAAAGCTTGAATCTGCTGCCTGAAAAATCATCCTCTTTTATTTCCCCCACCTCTCTGGGCTACTTCTCACAAGGCTGGATCCATCTGCAGTTTGGATGGTTGGAACGATGCAATCTTGGCACTAGCACTTCCCTGCATCCAGAAGAGCATTTGTCCTACCAGGCAGTGGTTCAACAAAGGGAATGATATGGATGGGAAGCGGGGATTGATTTTCCCATAGGTTCACTGAGCATCATACTGAACTGGAAAAATATTTTCCAGCTTTCCAACATGCTCCTATTTTATAATGGGAGAGGATCAGAGCAGATAGACATGTACATGATAGTAATTGAATACCCTGATGATGAAAATGCTCCTGTCTGAGGCGGGAGACCTAGATTCAAGGACTGTTTCTGAACTGGAGCTCTTGACTTCTACCTGATTCTCTTGACAATCCAACTATTCTGTTCTACAGAATACAATTCTCTGCCTTGCTGTTCTCTGTTTGAGAAAACTTTCCAACCAAATGTTAATCAAACATCGTATGTCCCTGTAAATCATGTTTTCAAAACAAGTTCTGATAGGGATCTACACAATTTCTCCGCAAGTGTAGCAGGAAGTTCCAGCTATCAGTTTTCCATGTACCAACAAGATCGTTGACCATATTCTCCCAAATTGCTATCCACCCCAGCATAAAGAGTCACAGCACACTGTTACACACTATTTTATGCTGTGCCCAGTCAGAAAATGTGATGCTTCTTTGGAGCTTCTAATTACTGGTGCTGATAAAAGTAATTAGTTCTAGTGGGTGGAAATTACATGCAGATCTGTAAACAATTGGTGTGGTTACTCTACACAGTCTGTCATTGTCAGCCAGAACTCACTCCCTTGAGTGCAGAAAAATCAGAAGGACTTAGGGGTGCTGGTT
>WAAB01024220.1:0-21436 GCA_013389865.1 Piaya cayana
CAAACCTTTACTCAGTGACTCAAATGTTTTTTTCCTTCAGGTGCAGTTTACGCTGAAAAACTGGTGAATAACTGTTCCATAAGAGTTGAGGAGACTTCATGCTTAATAGTAGATGCAGATTTTAGGGTTGCTCCATGAGTCTGTTGGCTGCAGAAGGAGGAAAACATCACTAATAACTCCTGCTTAATGTACCTGTCTGTTGCCTGCTCAGAAAAGACTTGCAGGCCAAGGGATGTAAGGACTTGTTCTCAAAGTTTGGGTGGCAAGATAAAGTTGAAAGCAGCTTTTCAAATATGTCCTGTGCTATTTTGATAGGAATGGTTGGACTCGATGATTCGGTGGGTCTCTTCCAACCTGGTTGTTCTATGATTCTATGATTTGCAGACTACAAGTGGATGATATGTTAAAAGAGCAAATCTTTCTCCAGAAGGTAAAAAGCTTGCAAAAGCTGCCTGTCTGCAGGAGCTGGGGTGCCCCAGTCAGTGGAGAAGTTTAGGTAGTACAGGCATTGCCTGAAAGCATTTTGGAGGCGGTAATGCAGAGGCACCAGTCCTGCTCTATGTGTTTTCCTGGTCTTGTTTTTCCACGATATACGTGGTCTTGCTGACACCAGTCAGGGTCTCCCAGCAAACTCTTCCTGCTGCTGTAAACCAAGGCAAGTCCCCCTTACCTTCCTAGGATGACTGACATAGGAGACAGGAGCATCAAGTCTTACTAGGAGCAACTGAGAGAGCTGGGGGTGTTTAGCCTGGAGAATAGGAGGCTGAGGGGAGACCTTATTGCTCTCTACAGCTGCCTGAAGGGAGGTTGTGGAGAGGAGGGAGCTGGGCTCTTCTCCCAACTGANGAAACCTACCCCTCTTCCTCCATCCCTCCCAGGTATTTGGGGTATTCATTTGGGAGCTGGGACTGCTCAGGTCTCCTGCCGTGCAAGATGTCCCACAGAGTCAGCCTGGGATCGCAGGTGCTGCTGGGTTACCAAGAAGTAATAATTCATTTCTCTGTTCCTGGGTCACACTTGAAATGATGAAATTTGAAATTATTATTAATGAATAGCTTGGGAAAAGCAGGCAAGTTTCCTTTGTGTTAAAGTATTTTGGGCTATGGGTGTCCAGGCATAATTAGGTCACGCTTTCAAGCTCTTTTCCAACCTGGAAAATACAAGGGGTTTTTTTGTAATAAGAGTGAAGATGCTCTGCTAATCACATGACTCCTGAAGCAAGGTCTTTGAGGGCAGGGGAGTGGGAAGCAAATGTAGTAAGTAGCCTGCAATAGAATCATAATCCGGAATGATTCCGCATGTAGATATCCTTCAGTAACATCGGGAGCAGGGGGAAACAGGTCAGGATTCACAGGGCTGTAGTGAAGTCATTGCAAGCATCCACTGCCAGATGGCTTTGTGGGTCTAGCTCTTAATGGGTCTTAATGGGCCAAAAAAAATGGGGAGGCTGCAAGAGGGAGCCTGAAGCAAAGCCCTGATTGTGAGGCAGCGTGGTGTAAGTGATTCAGCACCCTGTTCAAGCACTGAGCTCTTTGTAACAAATGGATGAGAGAAGCAAGAGACCACGCTGAAGATGGGTATTTGGCAGGTATGTTGTCAGGAAGGATTACTCTGTTGGCAGAGATGCCAGAGGAGAGGCATGTTAAGGAGGTTCTGCAGATTTTTCTTTTCTGGGGGACTTTGAGGGTTACCTGTGTGCTGCTGTAAAAAGAAGCTGCTGTGGCTTGAGCGTCTGTCTTGTGGAACGTTACCTTCTTGGCATGGATCCCCTCCTGCAGTCCACTGGGGGCCCCAGGCTAGCATTCCCTCTCCAGCAACACCCGTCTCACCTTTCTTCTGCACTGAAGATGTTAAAAAATGTTAATTTGGGAGTATTTGGATGGTTAGCTGGCTCCCCATCCCGTTCCGCCCACAGCGATGGGCACTGGGATCCAGGCATCTTGGGGCTGCATGCATGGGTGATGATGACCGCAGAACAGGAGGTGGGCAAAAAAGAAACCACAAGCACAGGAGGGGAAAATAATCAAGCCAAGGGGAAGGAAAAAACAACTTGTCCTCTTATAACATAAAAGCCCTCCTCCCTTGAAAGAAATAAAAGCCAGAGTGAAATGAAGGTAAATGCCAGAGGTTTAAGTACCACACCGCTGAGTGTGTTTTAAAGGTTACCTTTCAGGGGGTTGAGGAGAGAGTGAGCGACAGAAAGGGAAGGAGTTGGAACACTTCCCATTGTGAGGACCACTCCAGCTCTTAATGGATTTTTATATCCCTGTCTGCTTTTCGTGACATTATTAAAATTGTTTATTTTTAATTTTTTTTCCCCCCTTTCTTCATCTGGGGAAGGGGTCGGGGGGCAGGAGGACAAACTCTGTTGCCATGGCAATACCCAGCGACACGGTACATATCTGCATTGCTAATTTGGAGCAAAAATGAAGTTTTGGGGCAGCTTTTAAAGAGGAGAGGAAGAAAACATGTCTGGGAGTGTGTGCATGAACAAAAGTCACAGGGTTTAATTACAGGCATGGTAAGGTGACATTTCAAGTGCTTACCTGACCAGGATAGAGAAATGAAGAGCCTGAAGCAAGGTAAACTCCTGTGTATAATGTGAATACTGTCTGGAAGACCCTCCCCCTTTGTCTTACACCTAGCAAATACTGCCCAGTTTGCTATTTAAAAGTTATCTCTGTTTTGGGGTATATGCCTTTACCTTTGCTGGGTTGTGTATGTGCCTGGGAGACCTGGGAGATGTAGGTTTTGATATGCTAAAAGCAGGGATGAAATTGCTTTCAGATGCCAAGTACCATCTTTCTGCACCCTGGAGGGCTCCCCATCATCTGCTGCTGTGTGCCTGCTAGGTAAAACCCAGGTACCGTGGGTGGCCTCAGCACCTGGCAGTCTAGGGCGCCAAATCAAGGGGGGCTGATGCCTCAGGACTTGCCAACACACTCAGTGGCCCTTTTGTGGGCTGCAATGAGCACCTTGGCACACCTTAGCTTTGCCTCCCCGCTTGGATGAATGGTAGGAGGGCCACTAAAATACCCTGGCAGATAGTTTTGGAGAGAGAGAGAGCATCCCAGCTCTTCCCCAGGGCAGCTGAAGATAGTCTCTGCCTGCTGACCAGGGCTTGGCATGGTTTTTTGCCTCCAGAAGGAGGGTGGTCTGGGGAGCAGTATGGCTCGGTGACATTTGCCAGCCCTCCTGCAATGGCTCTGAGCTGCCACGCAAGCTGCTGCAAGGTGGCACAGCCCTTCCTTCAGCCCTTGTTCTCTTTGGAAGGCTCGTTTCAAAGGCAGCAACGGAGAAAGCAAAGATCTACACTCTCTGAGAGAGGGAAGAAACCTTCCTCCTATCCCACATCCAGGTAGGTGGGAAAAAAAGCATATGTCAAGGATGTCTGCTATACTTTTTGAACCCAGCTTTCTCCTTTATAGGTTCCCCAGCCCTTTGATAGGGCTTACTCTCTCCTCAGTTTTGTTTTCCTGCCAGAACGTGAACCTGAGCTATGCACCCAGTGCTCTTCAGGCTCCGTCATGGCAAAATGAGCCCAAAATTACTCAATGAACTGCCTGCCCTGAAAGTCCCATCTTCCCTGCCTGCTCAGCCATTGAGGAGAACCTAATTTCAACACAGCTCCTGAGCCTGGCTTTGTTATCTGCCTGGGTAAGCTCTTTCCTCCTACTTAAATCTTAAATGC
This sequence comes from Piaya cayana, assembly GCA_013389865.1. Classification (NCBI taxonomy): domain Eukaryota; kingdom Metazoa; phylum Chordata; class Aves; order Cuculiformes; family Coccyzidae; genus Piaya; species Piaya cayana. Next base: position 3,692 of record WAAB01024220.1, read on the forward strand.
CTCATCCTCATGAAACATTGGCAAGGGAAAAAAAGCACATTTTAGGTTTCTGTATGGAATAAACAAGTCATTTGTATTTCTGTTGGTTACCTCCCTGGGTAGGAGGGAGATATCCAGGACTGCTTGCTGGGAGCAGAGTAGCATCACCTGCTGCATAAAACACTGGTCCATGCCAGCACTTACTGAGTGCACATGCTGGGTTCCCTACAGTGCCTGGTGGACACTGGATCCTGGGATGTTCAGCCTGCAGCACCCTTCTTTTCACAGGGATGAAAAAGAATCTTAGGATGCTTAGCTCTGACTTAGGACTAACAAGTGCTGGGCTAAGGGAGATGCCTCCTCTCTGCTGTGAATATCTTCTGCTCACAGAGCAAAAGTACACAGAGTGGAGGCGAGAGGCAATGTAGAAACCAGTGTGCATCAGCATCAGGCTGCTTTGGCAGGGCTCAGACCCCACCGACAGGATGAAGGTGTCCAAACTTCCCTCAGAGGGCTCCAAGGTAGCACAAAGGGAAGTGTCTGCAGCGCGATGGCAATCTCCACCTCTCTGGGCCCCAGCTTCCCTGCTGGCTGCCCTGACCAGACTCTTGCTGGGTGTCAGATGGCCTCACAGAAACAAATTATCGCCTTATCTGGGCAGGTTGATGTGATTTCATTTACTGATGCTTTTACCAGCCATGCTAGATGCCCAGCAGGACCCAGGCAGCGCAGCTTTGCTGGCACTGGGGGAGATGAGTGGAGATGATAGAGGATCTCCCCCAGCACTGAGCTCAATTTGCACCACTCTCACAGCTCCTGCATGGAGGGATTTGCTGTAATTGCACACGCAGCCGTAGGGAGAGGAGATAATCCCAGAGCATGAGCTGCCCTCTCTGGGAGGCTGTGATGGCAAGGTCCCCTCATGTAGGAGTTGGGGGCTTCAGGAGCCCTGAGAGCCACCAGCCTTGTCTCCAGGGGAACAGAAATAGTGAAAGGGATGGTGGATGGTGCCTCTGATTCCCCATTGCAGGTGCACCAGCAGGCTGCATCCATGCACCTAACAAGTGCTGGGCCAGGGACACAGAAACACCCTGGGCACCCAGAGCTCTGTCTGGTGAGCAACACAGCAGCCTTTGGCTTTATATCACCGAGCCCCATCTTGCAGGACCCGCTCTCACACCAGCAGATGAGTGGGAAAAGGGTTAACTTGTTAAAACTTCTCAGCTTCGCATCTGAAAAGTGTGTGTTTTGTTGGCAAACAGGTAGTAGTACATCTAATAAAATGAACCTCATCTTTACTCCAAAGCTGTATATTTTTTAGCTCCAGGGGCTCTAGTAACTGCTGCTTTGCTCTCATTTCTCTTGCTCTTATTTTGCCCGAAATCCCACAATGAAAACACAGAAAAGGAGAAAAGGAGTTGTCAAGACAAGCAGTTATCAGAAATACTTGGGGCTGAGGGGTGACGCAGAAGTCACAGAGCAACCAGGCAGTTCAACCCCACCAGCAACTCCTGCATCCAGCCAGGCGTGCTGGGAAGGGCTCCCCAGGGACAAGCGTTCACTGAGGATGGGCTGAGACTGGATCCTGGTGCTGTGCTGGCCATGGCTCTCGTTGCAGTGTATGGAGGCCAAGAAGAAACAATGGGCTGAATAGGAGATCTGTGCTATTAGAAAGAGGATAAAAACTCAACCCAGTCTAGCTCAGCCCCTCCTGAGACAATATGTGTGCCAGTGTATATATTAGCTGGGGTTGTTTAGCCTGGAGAAGAGGGGAGACCTCATTGCTCTCTACAACTACCTGAAAGGAGGTTGTGGAGAGGAGGGAGCTGGGCTCTTCTCCCAAGTGACAATGGACAGGACAAGAAGGAATGGCCTCAAGATCTGCCAGGGGAGGTTCAGGATGGACACAAGGAAAAAATTCTTCACAGAAAGGGTTGTTAGGCACTGGCAGAGGCTGCCCAGGGAGGTGGTTGACTCACCTTCCCTGGAGGTGTTTAAGGTGCAGGTGGATGAGGTGCTGAAGGACATGGTTTAGTGTTTGATAGGAATGGTTGGACTCAATGATCCAGTGGGTCTCTTCCAACCTGGTGATTCTATGATTCTATTTAAGTTTGGGTTAGCTTTCCTTGCCTCCCAGCAGCTCCAGAGTGGTGCCCCAAAGACCCAGGCCAGCGCTGCAGAAACACGCAGGCGTACCCGATGTCCACAGTGATTGTTTCATGTAGACAGCACTCGACTAGGACTTGTATCAGCTGGTTTGGTTGATAATGCTGCTACGATGGGGAGTGGGGGTAGGGGGTGGAACATGAAAGCAAGAGAGAGATGGAGATTTAATTGAATAATTCTCACTGAAGCATCTCCTGGTTAACCAGCCAGAACCCCACCTGCAACTTTACATTATTTTGCATGTTAACAAGGTCTGCGTCCTCTGAAGCGGCTGGTGGGGCATGAGGAGTTATTAAACCTGGCAGCACCACTTCCATTTATCCTCCATAAGCAGCTAACAGATGTAACTGGGTGTCAGCGCTCCTCCCTGGCAGTCCTTAGGGAGCTGGGTGCCTGGTGAGGTGGCTGGGCTCTTCCTTAGGTTGCTCACACACAGATTTGGAGTAAAATGCTGCTGTTTAGGAGCTTGAGCAGCTTTAGTGTCATGGTGAGCAGATACTATCCACCAGCAGGGAGAGAAATGATGAGGTTTTCACATATAACCTCCATCAGGGTGAGCAAAGAGGAGCCCTGCCTTTATTTCACCATTTTTCCCTGCATTTTACCAATGAATAATAGCACAAAACAGGCTAGTGGGAGCAGAATCATGGAATCATAGAATTATTTAAGTTGGAAAGGACCTTTAAGATCATCAACTCCAACCTTTAACCTACTACTACCTAGTCTGCCCCTAAACGATGTCCTTAAGCACTACATCTGTACATCTTTTAAATATTTCCAAGGATGATGACTCCACCACCTCCCTGGACAAAGCCATTCCAGTGCTGGACAACTCTTTTGGTAAAGAATGTTTACCTAATATTCAATCTAAACCTCCCCTGGTGCAACGTGAGGCCATTTCATCTTGTCCTACTGCTTGTTTCTTGGTAGAAGAGACTGACATCCACCTTGCTCCAGTCTGCATTAGGTTGATTGCAGACAGTGATAAGGTCTCCCCTTCAGCCTCTTTTCCCCCAGACTACACAACTCCAGCTCCCTCAGCCTATCTTCATAAGACTTGTGATCCAGACCCTTCACAGCTTTGTGGCCCTTCTTTGAACATGCTCCAGCACCTCAATATCTGCCTTGTAGTGAGGAATGGAGCGACCAGGACAAGTGAAATGTCTGGGATTGTTTATTTTTGTTCTCTCTAATTGTCCAAAACAACTTGAATGGATGTATTTCTTTCTCCCAAGGCTGAGCTGGGCACAGAGATTGGCCTGGGTGGGAAAGATCTGCAAGAGACAGTCACGGACAAATGCTTTAAAATGTAATGTATCACCAGAAATTTCTGGAGCTCTTCCCATCCCAGACAACCTGACCTTCAATTTGTTGAACTATATCCCACAATTTTAATGGTTGTCAGTGCAAATGCAAGCCAGTTGTTCCTGGAAATACTGAGCCATCTCTCAAGCCTTGAAAGAAATTCATGTTGCCCTTGTCCCCCCCACAGGAGGTTTTTACTTTGAGCACTTTATTTATCTCAGAAGCATCGTGCTGTTCTCCGGGAGGCTGCCCTCTGCTCTGACCCTCAGAAAACATGTCCTGAAAGATGTCACTCAGCAGGGAAGCAAGGCATTAACGCTTTTGTCTGAAAAGCTGCAGAATCAGGCAGGGGAAATAAACACCAGCAAGGTGGATGAAGGTCTCATGTTCTCCTCTCACCAGCATCAGTAATAGTCCTAGCAAAGAACAGAGAATCGGGGAGAAAGCTGCTGTAGGACCTGCTGCTACAGGACCACCTCCATCCCATTTGAATATTTTTCACATTGTCTTCTAGAAGGGGAAAAATTTGAATAAGCAGCTGATAAGCCCAAATTGTCAAAACTGCTGTTGGCAATAAATTAACAGCAGCAAGTGGAGGCAGGTGACTCAAACTGACTCATGACAAGTCACAGTCACATCCTCCTCCCAGAGAGTGGTCACAGCTTGGCTTGATGCAGCCCTTGACAGTTGTCCTTTAACCAGAGGGCACCTCCCTGAATGTCATGAAATGCCGTCAGGTTTGCTCACATCAGCACTGAGTCCTGCTCCAAAAAGAGGTGCTTTCCTGGTATGTAAAATAAATGGGATCTCAGGCTTGGCTGCATCCAAGCTTTCCCAGGTGAGTGATGCCATGGAAGGGCTGGTCACTGCATGAGCCACTCCCAGAGCTGCACAGCTCAGATGCAGAAGGGACATTTCAACTCTCCAAGGTCCCTAATCCAGACATAAATTTCAGACAGATTTCTTAAGGAAATGGAGATTGTGTGCTCGTGCTGTCCCTCCCTCAGTGTTAGTCTGTTTGCCAGCACCTGTCTCATTCCTTCCAATTCCACTGCACAATATAAGGCAGTTTGGAGAGGCTTCTGGTCTTGGAGGCAGCCATAGGCTGCAGAGGGACCGTGCCCCTGTCACCACCATGGAGAAGAGTGCAGTATCAGGAAGAGCACAGGCAGCAGGAGACATCAGAGACTCCTCACCAACATAAACTCCATTCAGAAGCAGGCATCTCCAATCTGTTACTTGCAGAAAGAGATGTCAGGCTCTGGCAGCCTCCAAAGCCTTGTACTTTGGGACTTTGGATTTAGGTCAATGTAAATATGTTGTTAATTTAGTGTCAGTAAGAAAGGCTCCAGTCCCTCAACCCCATTCCTGGTAAGCTCACATCACCCTGTTTTTGGGGTGGGAAGGGAGGTTTCTGCACTTACCAGCAAGGCATGGCCACCACCCTTAATGACTCACCCAGAAACCCAGTGTTAGCAACAGTCAATGCATAGTACATGCCTGCAGGTCTGGCCACTTCCATGTCCCTGGAGAGCCACAGCTCTGGTTAAGTGCTATGGTCTCATTCCAGATATTGTGATGGGCTCCTCTGCTGCCCAGTAGATTTTTGCCCACCCTCTTGGCAAAGACAGCGGAAGGCTTTGTGTCAGCTGCCCCTCCTCAGAGGCTCTTGTTTTCATCTGATGAACCCAAAATCAAGTGGCCACTACCCTCCTACGCTTCTCCCCTTTACCCCACATGGGGCTGAGACTGTGAACAGAGACCTCGAGCACCATTTCAGCACGTGAGGATGCCAGCATTGACAGCAGCATTTACAAGAAATTGCCTTTTCCCTTGACTTCACTAGCACTTATTTGCTCATGTAGGACGAAACATGAAGCACACTGGATTGAGCTGCAAGACTATTGCTTGTTTGCCTCCACGGCAGAGGAAAGCTGCATTGCATTTCCAAACCACCAGTGGAGACCAGGAGTACTCAGAACCTCCAGAGCTACCAAAGATGCATCACAGAGCATCATTCCCAAGCGCTGGATGGCTTCAGCTGGCTGAGAGACCAGCAGATGCAATTTGAGGTTTGTCACGAATACAAATGCAGTGGGATGTGTGGTTGGAGACCCTGGCCCCTCCACCCTGTGTCCTTCCTGAATCTGGCTCATGTAGCATATGTCCCTTGCAGCACTCCTGGTGCTGGTGCTGTTGGCAGGTATATTGCAGGAGGAAACCGGGCTTTGCCTTGGAGAGCGACGGGTGTCATTCAGCAAAGGATGTTCCCAGTCCTGGGCAGTGACACGCATTGTTAGCAAGGCCAGGAAGAATCAAGAAAAACAAGTGAGATGACACTCAGTGATCAGTAATTCCTCCCCCTCACTCATAACTCTGTCAGCCCTTTCAACTGGATTGTCAAAATACGTTTGTCACAGAACAATTCCTACTCTCTTTTTTTTTTAATCATTATTTTTTCCTATTTTTCAGACTCTTGCTGAACTCATCCGTTTGGAACAAAACCCAATATTCATTTCCTCTCTGGGCAGTTGATTTTATTATTGCCTCACCTGTTCCTGCAGTTGAAAAGCTATTAGACTAGCTGAGTCTCCATAATTAAATTCTGTTGGGGTTTGGGTAGTGGTGGGGGTTTTTTGTTATGTTTTTGTGTTTTTTTTTTTACCCCAGCCTCACGTATTCCATGACTGCAGGTTACTGGCAGGGATTTGAAGATGTACTTGGCAAAGGTGCTTTCTGTCTGGGATGAGTATGAGCAAAACAGGAAGCCTGTTTCTAAATTAGCTTCTTTCCAAAGACTCAGACTGTTCCAGAGCAGGACAGACCTTGTTTGTACCTTGCATGTCTTTTGCTGGAAGTGAAGCAGAGAAAGTCACTAGATTTTTCACTGGGCAGATGAGGCTAAAAGAGGAAAATGTAGCTTAATCTGGAAGTTGTTTTAAGGGGAAGGATCCTGCCCAGTGCCAGCTTGGCAGCTAGGAGCCCTGCCAGGCTAGGGTGGACTTGGAATATTGCTTGATTTCAGGATCCTCGGTTCCTGCCACGGCAGAATGAATTCTGCTGCTTCAGGGATTGTGTTCAGGAGGCCAGGCTCAGTTTTGCATTGTACTGCCAGCTTTGCTTATTCTAGTCACTGATCTTCTCTACTGGTCCTGTAGAAGGAAGATCTTGTCCCAGGGACAGAGGGACCTGAGTGTCCCTTTGTAGCGCTAAAACCAGCTCTCCCAAGCCTGACCCAAAGTGCTCCAAGGGCTGCTTGGAGAGCTCTGTTAAGACCTTAAAAACTCCCAATTAGCCACTACTGGATTAAAGTCTCCACCTTTGTGACTAGGTGATGTGATCTACATTCTACAGCAAGAGGAGTGAGGCCCAAGGGTAGGAACAAATCCTTAATCTCTGTTGACACCGGCTTTTACCGCCACAGTGATATTCTCTGCCTCGTTTGCGAACATGATTTCCATTCCTGTCTTTTCCGTGGGAATCCTATCCGAGACATTTGCTTTCTTGGAGTTCCCTGCAAACGCTAGAGGAGGTGCTGAAGCCAAAAGGTGACCTCATCATTTCTCAGCAGGAAACAAGTTTGCCAACAACTGGTATTTTCACTGACCTCATATGGTGAAAGATCTGTGTCCTGTCTTACCTGGAAATGCCTGCCACAAGACAACGCTGGTAGCAGGAGCCAGTGCTTTTTTTTTTTTTTTTTTGCTGGAAGGAATATTTTTAGCTTGGCAAAGCATTGCACTGAGAAGCTTATTCCTTCAGACAGTAATACCTTGGTCCATCGTAGCAGGCACCCAGGTTTTCCAGCTGTAGCAGCCAGAGGAGCAGCACAGCTGGCAGGGTTCGGGGAGGGGGCTGTACCAGCACAATCTCTGTGCATCCCCTGTGTGGCAGATGGATCCCGACCTGCCAGCTCTCCAGTGGGGTCAAAGCCAGACGTGTTAGAACATGAAAAGCAATCGCAGCTGAAAATGAGAGGAAGGGGAAGTGTGAGGAAAACCCCATCAGACCAGCCCTCCCCAGCCTGCCCTGAGAGGTCTGCCTGTTGAATAATGCCTGGGGAGGGGACTGCTCTGCTGCGTACCCTCGTAACCCTCACATTACTGCTCTGCTCAAGGAAATTGGTGTGAAAGCTTGGTGACCTGGGCAAGCTGGACACAGCTGAGGTGCATGGCATTCCCCAAGGTGCCAGCTGCACACCCATGGAAATGCATAAATCCACAGGGTGAGAAGGGCCAGGCACCCACACTTCTTCCAGCCTGGAATTCCCCCTGTGATCCTTCCGATAAACCAGGTGCAGTAGGATGGGGAACAATGTGAGCTGTCATGTGCTGTACAGGCAAATTGACTGAAGAGAGGGAAGGAGCCAGCTGACACTACATGTCCTTTGTGCCAGGTTTCCTACACAGTTCTCTCCCTCCCATTTACCTGCTGCAATTGAGGAGTGCACAGGACCATCCTCCTTAGTGGGGCTGGAACCCTGGTTTGAGTTTCCAGCCTCTGTGCATGCTCTGCTTCTGCATCTGCACCATGAAGGATGTTGCAGTGTACATAGAGTGGTCAGAGAGAGTCACATCATAAAAGCTGGCTCCCTAACTGATGGCTCGAAATCCAGAAAAGGAGGATAAATCCCACTAGGTCCCACCTGTCTGGGGAAGCCTCTTTGCCTGCATAGAATGAATCATAGAATCATAGAATGGTTTGAGCTGGAAGGGGCTGTAAAGACCATCCCACTCCAACCCCCATTCATGGGCAGGGACACCTCCCACCAGACCAGATTGCTCAAGGCTCCAGCCAGTCTGGCATTGAACACCTCCAGGCATCAACAGCTTCCCTGGGCAACCTGTGCTAGTGCCTCACCACCCTCATCTTGAAGAATTTTCTCCTAATGTCTAGTCTAACTCTGCCCCAGTCTCTCCAATTTATAGCCATTCCTCCTTATCCTGTCACTCCATGCCTTAAAGTCCCTCCCCAGCTTGTAGCTCCCTTCAGGTACTAGAACGTTGCTATAAGGTCTCCTTGGAGCCTTCTCCTCTCCAGGATGAACGATCCCAACTCTCTTGGCTTGTCCTCATATGAGAGGTGCTCCAGCCCTTGGATCATCTTTGTAGCCTCCTCTGGACCCATTCCCACAGTTCCACATCCTTCTTGTGTTGAGGATTTCAGAACTGGACATAATACTTCAGGTGAGGTCTCACAAAAGAGGAACAGAGGGGCAGAATCACTGTTGCAGCAGCAGGCAGGAGGGAGAAGTAGAGAAGGGGTAGCAGGTGAACCTGAGGACTCGAGAGTGTGACCAAGTAGGTGATTATTTTGTTCTTTTCGAGGAAGGTGGAAGCAATTTCCATGTGGCACTCCCTGGGTATACCTGGAGGGCACAGCTGATGAATAGGACTGTTTTACTCGCGGCAGGCCGAGCCACGCAAAGCTCAAGAGAGGTTTTTTTTCCTGAGCTGCTCCATTAACACAAACAGACAGCAATGCTAGCTGCTGACACCAGGGTTAATTAAATCCATCTCTCCATCAATTCTTATTCAACTATTATCGATGGTCATTAGATCAGCGACAAAGTGACAAGCAAACAGTAATAGACTCATCTTAACCCTTCCAGTGCTGGGGAAGGGTGAGCAGACCTGCTGAGTGGGGAGGTGGTTTCTTTGGTGCCTCACTCAAACTGTACTTGCTTCCCCTTAGAGCATCTCACTTGTATTTGAATTAGTTGTCTTGGTAGGGCAGGTCACTGGCCCCATTCCCCTGAGAAGCAGAGTCTGTGCCTGTGTCCCTTTCCAGTGGCTTCATGTCTGAAGTCCTCACAGGTGCTGTGCTGTTCTTCAGGCTTGCTGGGGACAGCAGATGCGGTTTGTGGGTCAGTGACATGGACTGAAGGGAAAGGTCCCACTACCACATCCTTCTCACCACAACATGGACATGTCAGGCTGCTCTGGGGCAGCTGAGCCTTAGTGTTGGTCCAATGGGAGGAAAAAAAATCACCCTTGTAACAAGGTGGCCCCAAACTGCATGGCAGTGATGGGGACGATGCCACCCTTGGAGGAGAGATCTGCAGACCTGCTCTGTACACTTAAGCAACTAAACAAATCATGGGAAAACTAGTTACTGGAATAACTCAGTTCATGAAAGGACTAACAAGAATAAGGGAAAAGTGTGCTTTTGGCTCCTGAAGCCCTTCCATCTTGCAGCAAGGCAGAACTGTTTCCCTCCCCCCCTGTGCCCATGTCCTGAAGGCCCTTCCAGTGCCACTCACACTTATGCAGTCAGGCTCAAGGGGGAAGGCTGCTGCCCCCCTCCCTCTCCCCCTCTGATTAACAGTTTAAATGAGAACTGAAGGCTGCCCAAGGGCTGCAGTACATTTTCACGCTTCTGCCACCACAGCCGACAAGCCAATGTCCAGCTCTCTTCAAGGTCACTCGCAACCTTCAAGTGACTTCCCAGCTTGCTTGTGGAATGATGCTTCCATCCGGCAGTTTTAACTCATGAAGCGAAGTGGTGGGACTTCGCTGAGAGGGCTGGGTTTTGGTGATAGCTATTGGGGGATGCACAGTAACGGGTTATGAAATGCTTGCAATAAAAGAAATACACAAGTCTCTGCAAATGTGAGGGTAAAAAAAAGCACATGTATTTTACCTGATTTTTTTACCTGGTCATAGCTGAGGCCCTGTGCTAGCGTTGCTCTTGGTGGTCCATTCAGGTCCTCCCAAACATCTGTGATAGTCCTTGGAGATTTTATACACAGGCTAGATAGCCCCATAGGAAGGGTTTGAAGGACTACTTGAGGCAACAGGTCAAACCAACCACTTCTTTATCTGGGATTTGGATAGAGTAGCCCAAAGCTCTCAAGGTTTATGCTTTCTACACTAGCAAAGTGTCACCAAACCCCAACTCCAGGCTGGCAAGATGGAGCTATAGTTGCTCATTATCTTGCAGTGGAGGCTTGGTATGACTTCTTGATGGGGCATGGTGCAGGTAGACTGTTAAAAGATAAATTTATTACCACTTTTCTCCCTTTTTCTTGTTCTTGTCTTGATGGAGTTGGGTTGGCCACGGTGGCAGGGCATGACCAGATGGGGCATGATCTTCTGGAGAAGCTGATGGAACACTTTCCTTCCAACCTCTACCCAGAATGTTTCAAAAGAAAAGCAACGTTTCTGAGTGGTGGTACAAGTGCCTTATGCTGGCTCATCTGCTTTGCCACGGCAAGCGTTCTTGCAGGATTGCCTGGGGTTTGTGTTTCTGGAAACAGTTAATAGTCACAGTTCTGGTTCATCGATACTCGCTGTTGTGTTTTTACGAGGTTCAGAGATCTCAGTGTGCACTGCAAATAGCTTTCTCTTTGTAGCTATTTACATTGGCTTTTAACACCTGCAGTAGCTGCAACGTGCTTGAGAGCTGGTGATGAGATGCTTGCGAGGTGGTTAAACCCTTCATTGCTACGGTCAGAAATGGGCATGCACAAAGCAAATGACCGGGAACAAGAAAAAGAGCCAGAATGCGCCTGGAAAGATCATGGAACAGATCCTTCTAGGAGCGATGCTGAAGCACAAAGAGGACGGGGAGGTGATTAATGGCAGTCAGCATGGCTTCACCAGGGGCAAGTCTTGTATCACCAACTTGGTGGCTGTCTAGGAGGGGGTAACCACAGCAGTCGACACAAGAAAACCAATGGATGTGATCTATCTGGGCTTCAGTAAAGCCTTTGGCATGGTCCCCCACAACATCCTTCTCTCTAAATGGGAGAGGTATGGATTTGATGGCTGAACTGTTCAGCGCATAAGAACTTGGTTGGATGGTCATATTCAAAGAGTAGTCATCAATGGCTCAGAGTCCAGATGGAGATCTGTGACAAGTGGTGTCCCTCAGGGGTCCATACTGGGACCAGTGCTGTTTAATATCTTCATTGATGATACAGACTGTGAGACTGAACACACTCTCAGCAAGTTTGCAGATGACACCAAGCTGAGTGGTGCAGTTGCCACACTGGAAGGATGGGGTGTCATCCAGAGGGACCTGGACAGGCTGGAGAAGTGGGGCATTGACATGAGCCAGCAATGTGTGCTCACAGCCCAGAAGGTCAACCACGTCCTGGGCTGCATCAAAGGAAGCGTGGCCAGCAGGGCAAGGGAGGGGATTCTGTCCCTCTGTTCCTCTCTTGTAAGATCCCATCTGGAGTACTGTGTCCAGTTCTGGAATCCTCAACATAAGAAGGAGATGGAGCTGTTGGAACGGGTCCAGAGGAGGCTACAAGGATGATCAGAGGGCTGGAGCACCTTCCCATACAAGGACAGGCTGAGAGTTTGGATTGATCAGCCTGGAAAAGAGAAGACTCTAAGGAGACTTTATAGTGACCTTCCAGTATCTGAAGGGGCTACAAGAAAGCTGTGGAGGGACAGTTTACAAAGTCTTGTAGTGATAGGATGAGGGGCAATAGGCATAAACTGGAGAGGGGCAGATTTAGACTAGACATTAGGAATAATTTCTGTACTGTGAAATTGGTGAGGCCCTGGCCCAGGTTGCCCAGGGAAGCTGTGGCTGCCCCATACCTGGAGGGGTTCAAGGACAGGTTGGATCGGCCTTGGGCAGCCTGGTCTGGTGGGAGGTGTCCCTTCTCATGGAGGAGGGTTGGAACTGGATGATCTTTAAGATTCATTTCAACTGAAACCATTCTATGATTCTAAGATTCTAACGTTACAAGGCATACGTGTGTAAAGAACAACTTTTACTCCCCCTTGCCGGGCCAAGCTCACAGTCCTGACCCAGTGTGATGGGGACCTGCCCCTCTGCCTCCTCACACCAACCCAGCAGCCCTGGCCAGACCCTCTCCAGGAGCTCCTGCACATGCCTGGCAATACACCCCCATGTGCTGATAGGGCATGGACTGGCCAGATAAAAGAGCTCATAAGGACACTTCAGTCCAATGTGCCTGGATATGCGGCTTGGAAGAAGCTGCTGCTGCAGCGATCATGTGTTCCTGAGGAACTACTGCTGCCCACGGATGTGGCGATTCTTTCTTTTTCCCCTCTATCTCTCTCTTGCTCTCATTTACCTGTTTCCTGACTGGTTGACCCGAGTTTTTGGTCTCTTTAGTTTGGTCAAAGCCAGAATAAATATTGCTTTTGATTTTCAGCCTAAGAGTGACCTGGTCAGCCTCCAGATTGCCACACAGATAAATAAACCACCTTCTTCTGACTGTGCAGGTCAAAACAAGGCATGGACATGAGTGTGTGGCTCGTGAATCAGAGCATGACAGCGTGTCAGAGCTCTGTCTTGAAACACAGCCCTGCTGCTAGAGAAGGACCTTCTGGTTTTCTGAGAAGACCTTGTCCTTCCTCAGCACTGACCTCTTGCTGGGTCCATGTCTGGATGGTCCGTCATCACCTTCTTGTGGTGGTGAGAAAGGCAGAGCAGCAATGGTAGTAGCATCTGCCTGTGATGGGCTTTTCCTGGTCTCCTTGCCATCACTTCAGTCCTTTCTCTGGAGAAAGAAGAACTAAGTCCAGGCAAGGAATTGGGCACCATTGAATGAGGAAGCAGGAAGAGTTTATCCATTGTCATCTCTCTAACTGGCGTAGGTGACACTGGTATTTCCATTGTGCACATACCTGAGGCAATATTTTATCCCCACTTTTCCTCAGTGAAGGGATGCAGAATGGGCTTGCTAGGAAATGTCCTTCATTCCTGAGCTGGAGGAAGCAGCACAGAGCAGGAAAGTTGCTTTGGACTCAAGCTGATTGCTTTAGGCTTAGGGCAGCGCTGCAGGAAAGAGCAATTGCCCTCCTAACCGCAGACATCTCCAGCTCCCTTGATCCAGCTAAGTGACTGTGCCTGGCAGTGATCCTCAGCTTTGCTGGAGGGCAGCAAGGCAGCCAGAACGCAGTGTCAGAAAAGATAAGTGGTGGCTCCGTGGCAGGGCTAGAAGAGGGCAGAAGCACTACGTATGGGGGTCTGGATGTTTGGCAGGTGAGCAAAGCCTGAGAGCAGCTCTGCTCAGCAGCTTAAACCTCACACACATCCCTCCTTCTTGAAAAAGAAAATGATTGCCATATTCATTTGGGGAGGGAAATAATTGCTTCATTCGTGACATGAAGTCAATTTTTGTCCTGAACTGGAAGGAGCCCGGTACTAACAGAGAGAAGTTCAGAGGGAGCAAAAACAAGCCTGGCATTTGTACACAATTAAAGGCGAGAAGGAGCTAGGGGTGGGGTGGTTTTTTTCCCCACTTCTATTTCTCTTGCACATCAAGTTGAATAATGGATAAAATGTTCTGGCTTCTCCCGCTCAGGCTAGGAGGAGAGGAAAGGTCTCCCTTAACTTTGTTAGACACGCTGATCGTTGAAATATTGTGGCTCAAAAGATGATTGCGGCGAGAGAGAGCTTCCCCCCACCCTGATTCGCCATGGCAGCTGGGCAAGGATTGATAGGCAGATTGAAGAAGCCTGTCAGTCGTTAATCCAGGCCAGGAGAGGCAGAGGCAGGCACTTAACACAGGTTAAACAATTTAAAGGGATTATAAAGGAAAAGAATAATAAAAACAAGGCTGGAACACCTTTCTGTCTGTGCCAGCAATGGGGTCGGATCTGAAATCTGCTCTTTGGAAAGAACAAGGGCCCAAGCTGGGATTTCTGATCAAGCAGCACAAACAGCTGACAGACCCGGGCATGGTTGCACAGCCATCGGTGTGAGCTCCAAATAAAGGTGAAATCTTCCTGCAGCAGCCAGGCAGGTTGCAAGCCCTGCACACCTCTGTGTGCCTTGTTACCCTGAGCTGGGGGTCCTTTGAGTAGCTGGGGCCAGGTTGCTTCTCTACCACAGGACCTAGTATCAGGCATACATCCAGGAATGTGATCTCTGTGTGAAAGATGGAGCTCCTGTGAGCCCTGGGGCAGGGAGAAAGGGCAGCTGGCATCCTGCAATAGGGATGTGCAAGCTCTCGTGGACGAATTATAATCCAGAGCCTTTGGTATGGCCCCTCTGCAGGAGGGCAGCTTCAGTTAAATTGCTGAGCTCCTCACTGTAAGGAAGCTTCCTATGCTTTGTCCAGCTTGCCCATCGCTCACCTCTGGCCGCCCTCCCTAGTTTACCTGCTCCTGGAGGGGACCTGGGGGCACAGCTGGCTCACCTGGAGCAGAGGTGAAGGTGATATCTGCACCAGCTAATTGATATTAAATTATGTGAGAAAAGAGGAAACCGAGGGTTGTGCGGTTCTGTAAACATATCTATTTTTCACTATCTGCACCGCCATGATTGAAGCTAGTGTCAAGGGTGATATATGACAGAAAATTGATGAAACATTGATGTTGGGGGATGAATATTTCAGGAGGAGCTGTATACATTCTACAGTGCTTTACTTAAATCTTTAACCAGTGTTGGATAACCTTGAGAGGGGTGTTTATAAGTTTATTCTGTGGCAAGGGGAGCAGGGAGCCTGAGGGAGGTTTGGGGGTGATATCCTGGTGCGAAGCTCAGCACGTCACATTGCACGAGGCTGTCTGGCTAACTCAGCACCTCACGGGCTAACGTGTGCCAAACTTTTCCCAGCTCCAAAAGCAAGTGTGGGATGTAAAGGTCAGACCCTGCTCCATCTCCCTTCCTGCTGCCCTTGGAGCATCCCTAGCCTGTGGATCTCCAGTGCATTGGCTATAGCTGCTTCCCAGCATCTTGACGTGATCCTGGCCACAACGTGTGTGGGCACACCACCCTCAGACTGATGGAAAACAAGTTTACAGGCTGCTTTCTCTTCCAGGTTGACTTCTAAGCAGCTGGCTTCTGCAGGGAGGTTGTCCTCCTTCAAGGGAGAGGAAGAGAACCTGGAGGCTTGGGGTCTGGCTGGGGACACGGAGCCCAAGCCATGAGCAATTCCAGCACAAGGGAAGCTCAGAGCAGTTCGCAGCCCGGTGAGTGGAAAAGTCCTGCTGGCTCATAGCTATTTTGAGGCAAGGCATTAATTGAGCACCAGAGGGAAAACAATAAAGCCATCCCCAAAATAGAACTTGTCAAAATGTTGTTGCTAGGAGTGAAGACGAACCCGATATTTTTTATTTCCCTTCCCACCACCCTGTTGCAGAGCCCTTTGGCTTCAAAGCAACTGCAAGGGGCTCGAGTTTGGGGTCTATTTCTGCTCCCACTGAGCCCTGTGCCCAGTGCAGAGGCCACAGAGGTAGCAGCCCCTGGGCATACGTTAGGATTAATGCATTTCAGTGACATTTAGAAGATGCCTTGGGGACCCTTCACATTCGCTGCTCCAAAGGTTTACTTGTTTGTTTTGGAAGTTAGCAGTGTTCAGATTTTTAATTAATATAAACCTCTAATTAAAATAGTGGGGTTTTTTCACATGGAGGGAGCATTATCTGGAGGATGGGAGTTCAGTGGAGTTTTTTTCCTGGATAGTGGGAGAGAGGAGAGATTTGCAAGCAGGAGAGATTTTTTTTTTTTAAGGAGCAGTTTTAATGTCCCATGCACAAGATCAGCATTACCATAACACTTGAGTGCTGCTTTCTGGGAGCAGAACTTCCTGCTGCATCAGCTCTGGGTTGGTACCTGGGAAGGATCATCCTCCCAACAGAATCACAGAATCATCAGGTTGGAAGAGACCTGTCGGATCATCGAGTCCAACCATTCCCATAAAACACTACACCATGTCCCTCAGGACCTCGTCTACTCGTGCCTTAAGCACCTCCAGGGAAGGCGAATCAACCACCTCCCTGGGCAGCATATTCCAATGCCTAATGACCCTTTCCGTAAAAAACTTCCTCCTGATCTCTAGCCTAAATCTCCCCTGGCGAAGCTTGAGGCCATTCCCCCTCGTCCTGTCCACAGGACCAGCTTCTCCCCAGCAGTCCCAAATGGATGCAGAGCCAGATGATTTACTCTTCTCTCACCCCACCCTGCCTCACCAGAAAAAACATTTCACCTGAAGCAAACAGGATGAACACAAGGCAGGTGGGAAACCAGAGGAAGAATCCTGCTCTGCTCCCCAGAGCCATTCATCGCAATCCCAGCTTGGCATGCATGGTGACCCTCAAGGGCTGTCGGTGCCACTGAGCATGGTACCCCTCTTTCATGGCCCATTTGGGTTGTGCCGTGCCATGATTTTGGAGGCCCCATTCGGAAGTATGCTTTCCTGCCACTGATATGATTTCATAGCACTTGCCATCTTTTTTTTCCCCTCCCCACGCAGAAAGCTGCAAATCGAGACCCTGAGGCATACACGTGGCACCAAGAAGACTCTCGTTTATATTTTTTTAAAGATATTTTTTTCATTTTGCAGTGTTCAAACACCATCTGCTGTTTTGTACAGCAGCACTTTCACAGGAGGGGGTCATTTTTAAGTGTAAATTATTCCTTAAGTACATATTGACAACACTGGAGGCTGAAATGTCTGGGAAAAAACTACAGTAAGCAGGAAAATACCACAGCCCCAGCCTGTAATGGCCATCCTCATTGTGTGGGGACTTTGCTTCTTGCCTTCCCACCTGGAAGAGCATCCTCAGGCTCCTGTAAATCCAGGAATAGCAAGCAACAAAGGTCCTGGTCCAAAAATACAGGCTGGGGGATAAAAAAACCAAACCACCCCTGATTGCTTGGCTGATTCAAGGCCAACTTCACGCTGCTGAAGCCACTTGGGCTAATAAACAGCTAATGCTGCCTGTGATGTGTAACTTACGGAGGACGGTGATTACTGAGAGTGACAAGGCATCGTTTCAGAGGGATGCACTTGGCCACAACCAGGGTAATGGTGTCAGCCCTCCACTTAATCCCCCAGGCACCTGGTCTCCATCCCAAGGTGGGTGAAGCAATAGCAAACACGTGGTGAAGAAAGTTAGACCCTGATTCGTAATGCTTCAACAAATGTGGTTAAAATAATTGCTGCAGTCGGGCGGCTGCTCTCCTGTTTCTTGTTATGAAGTGTCACTGGGATGTAATGACTGCAGCAGCGTGGCCCCGCGCTATTTCAACATTAATTTGGGATCTCATTTCCAGCTATTGCCTTATTTATTTTAGGAGCTTTAATTTATGTCAGGCCAGGTATGCCAACCGTCCCAATTACGCGAAGGGCTGGGAGCGGCTCCTGTAAACAGCTCATGAGCTGGAACTGGGTGCTGCAACAGTCTCCTCCTGGAATCTCCTTTTGCCACACCAGGATGATGCTACAGAAGCTCCTGCTGTTGTCCAGGCTCCGGCATGCTCCACAGACCAAGCATCTCCAGCCAAGAAAAGGGAAGCAAATAATGTTTTTCATATGTGATTTTTATTTTTCCTCCTTCTTTTCTGTTTTTTTTTTTT
>WAAB01024221.1:0-17793 GCA_013389865.1 Piaya cayana
GTGTCAGCACAGCACCACTGAGCTCCCTTTGGAGCTCCCTTTGGAGACAGGTCATGGACTGTGGGGCTCCTTTGGCAGTGGCAGAAGCACAGGGCCTTCCCTGGGGCTGTGAAATCAGCCCTCGACACCCACTAAGGTAGCAGATTCTCAATGGTTCTTTCCTCCAGGGATTTTAATGCTGATTTTTCACCTCTGTTGCCTTAGACACAAAAGTTTTACTCCCCAGGAAATAGACTGTCTACTATTCACCTGTTTGCTTCCACTTCCATCCAGAAGACCTTGTCTACCTGCCCCATTCTTCCCCCTGGACTTTTCCAGGGAACAGGGACTTTCTCCTTCCTTAGAGCAGACACTCGCTGGCTCCATTCACACCTGATGACTGCTGAACGGTTGTACTGGTGCTGTGATGCTGCTCAGCCCAGGGGACAGGAGACTTTTAGTGGCAGCTCAGCCCCAGGGCTGGGAGTTGAAAAGGTTCCCGTGTGCCCTGGCCTTGCTGCGGCCACGCTGGGTCAGCACTGGGCTGGCAGCTTTGGGGCAACTCCCTGCCGGCGAGGATCTCTTTCCACCCCAGGGCTGAACTCGGCATTAGGGAATCAACTCCCAGTTCATGGTGTCTCCTTAAAAGTGTTGTGACGTGAGTGGTGTCCCTCAGGGATCTGTTCTGGGATCAGAGCTGTTTAATGGCCTCATCATGGGTGGGTACGGTGGATTGAGTGCGTCCTCAGCCAGCTTGTGGGTGCCAGCGAGCTGAGTGGTGCATCGGATTCACCTGGGAGGGGACGCGATCCAGAGTGACCTTCAGGCTGGAGGAGTGGTCGCAGGGGAACATCGTGTGGTTGAAGAAGGGTGAGGGCAAAGTCTTGCCCCTTAGACAGGGCCACCCCTGGAGCAGAGAAGGCTCTGGGAAACCTTATAGTGTCCTTTCCATTTAAAAAGGGGGCACATAAGAAAGATGGAGAGAGACTTCTGAGCAAGGCCTGTAGGAATGGGAAAAGTGGAAATAGTTTTAAAGTGGTTCTCTGCTTGTTTGCTCTCCTCTCCAGCGCTCCTGAGCATCCTGGGAGCTGTGGATTCTGTTGCCGTGTGGGGCCTCTCCAAAGCAAAAAGCAGATCTGACATCTTGATCCTTGAGAAAGGATCTAGAGAGCAGCTGATGCCTGTCAAGAGACACACAGTCTCATTTCCCTCAGGGTGAGTTGCTCCAAGATGCTCATCTCCTGCTGGAGGAGGCAGCTAGGCAAGAGCCCCAGGTGCTGAGCCGTAGAGCAGGGCTCTGGTGCTTGAAGCCGGGGTGTGAGTGCGCTGGTGCCCCCCAGGAGAAACTGCTCTATTTGGGAGGGAGCATGGGGTGCTTCCAGAGCTTCTCTGCTGAGAACCAAGTGTCATTTGCAAGAGAGCGCCCATCGGTGTGTTTGTGTAGATATGGGTGGAGAGAGCTGTTGGGGAGGGGAAGAGGAGAATAAAGACCTGGAACTGCTTGGTTTTGGTGTTCTTGGAGTTGTGCACTGGCTGCAACTGGGCCCTGGAGAGAGAAGAGCTTGGTAACCCTGTTGGAGACAGCTGGCTGGCCTGGCTGCTGGAGTGTCCTCATGTGGTGGAGCTAAAACTACTCCCTTGTCAACCATTGCCCCCCAGTCCACTGGATCCCTGCTCCAGCCTCCATCCCTTCTCCTTTCCCAGCTCTCTCTACCAGAGGCCTGTGCTTTCCCCCTGGCCAAGACCTCTGGTGCTGCCTCTTCCCTCTTGAAACTGTTGGGCAGGTCCTGTAGTGACAGGAAAAGCAGTAGTTTTATATTGGAAGAGAGGGGATTCAGACAAGAGGTAAGTAGGCAATTGTTTGCTGAGTGTTGTTAAACACTTTCCCAGGTTTCCCTGTGTGGTGATGGAAGCCCTGCCCTGGAGGTGTTCAAGTCCAGATTGGATTGGGGTCTGAGCAGAATGACTTGTTTTGCAGATGTCCCTGCTCACTGCAGGGGGGTCGGAACAGATGACCTTGAAAGGTCCCTTCCCACCCAAACCTTTCTGTGATTATGTGGAGGCAGAGGATCAGCACCCCTTTGCCAGTGCCCTGGAACGGGTTCTGTTCCTGACTCTCACTGTGGGGAAACAGCCGGGGTGGGTGGTCAGTGACTGCAAGGGCACCTCTGTGTCACTGGGGGCTGTGGTTCCTGAGCAGCCTGAGCTCCCTGGGGTGGGAGGAGGCAGATGGGTTCTGGTGGGGTCACAAGGGCAGTGGGTGCAGTGAGGGGAATGTGGTGGCCCCTTGCTGTGCCACCCCTGAACTGCACTCGCTTCCTTCTCTGGCAGCAGGGAGCATCGGCTGCTGGGGCACAGGGACGCCAGCCTGGCTGGCTGTATGGTGATGGCAGGGTCTTCCCCACAGCAAAGGGTCGTTGTTGCCCCTTGTCCATGTCTCCTCGTCCTGCTCCAGCCTGGGAGAGACCAGCAGCTTCCCCTGGGCCCCAGTCCCACCCTCGCATTGGGATCCCCTGACTGAGAGGTGCCCCTGCCCCCGAGGTTCATCTCTGTCCTGAATTTGCTGCCCTGCAGCTCCTTCCTGACCTTGAGATGGGCTACAAGGACAAAACAGCTGCCTGTAAGGTCCTCCTGCAGTGAGGAAGGGGTGACGGGACCACTGCCAGGTCACCAGTGTGCCAGTGCCCCATGGCCTGTGGCAGGGCCCAGGGCGGGTGCCAGGATGCTGTGGGGTGGCCAGCTTGGCGTCTGCAGCGCCCGCGCCGCACGGCACAGGAAACGGCAGAGGAAAGCAGAAGTGCCATGTCGTGACACAGGGGCCCTGGGGAGGTGTTGAGTTGATCCCTCA
Organism: Piaya cayana; assembly: GCA_013389865.1. Classification (NCBI taxonomy): domain Eukaryota; kingdom Metazoa; phylum Chordata; class Aves; order Cuculiformes; family Coccyzidae; genus Piaya; species Piaya cayana. The sequence goes on from WAAB01024221.1 coordinate 2,828, forward strand.
TTTCCTCTACGCGGGGCTCAGCGTGCACCCTCAGAACTGACGGAGCTCAAGCTGGGCCGTATCCTACGGTGAGTGCCCTGTCCCCACATGTCCCTCCCAAAGCTTGTCCTCCCCTTGCCCCCCAGCACCTCCAGTCCCTCCAAGTGCAGCTGCAGCTGAGCAGAGGGGGGCACCTGAGTCCCTGTCCTCCATTTGTGAGCCACCTTGCTCGGGTGAGTGTCCCCAGCAGCTGCGTGTGGCTGGGTCCTGGGGTCCAGTGTCAGCCTGGGGTGGGTGGGAACCCGTCCCTGGGTGCTGCCCCTGTCCAGGGTGATTCCTGCCATGTGCCCCTCACTGCCAAAGCCTTTGCTGGTGTAAACAGAAGCTGAGGTGTGTCCCAGCCCCAGAACCCCCATGTCCCCTCCCCTAGCCCCTCTGTGGGCTCCTCGTGGCGGCGTGGCAAGGGCGCATGCTGGCTCCAGAGCCCCTGTCATGGCTCCTGTCCCCGATGTGTGGAGGGGGAGCGTAGATCGTTCCTGGCTGGCTGTTGGCAGCCAGATTCAGCAGTCCTGCCTGCCACCTCCCAGCACTGCCCTGGAGAGGCCAAAACTCAGGCTCCTGCTGGGAGGTGACCCAGCGCTGGTGAGGTGCAGTCCCTCCTGAGCCACCCCGTGCCCAGCTGGAGCAGCTCCCAGTGGTGTCCAGCTGGCACAGGCATCTGTCACCCCGTTACCCACTGATGGCTCATCCCCTCTGTGTCCTCAGGCAGGTGGTGGCAGGGCTGGGAAGGAATGGGGGACTGGAGCATGCCCATAGGCTCGCTGGGTGAGGAGGTGGTGTCCCGGCTCTGTGAGCTCCTGGATAATGCTGGCCGGGGCTGGCGCAAGCTGGCTGAGGTGGCAGGGGCAGAGAAATGCTTCAAATGCAGGTAAGGATGAGGGATCATCTCCAGGGGTTTGTCCCCAGGCCAGTGACAAAAAGCACGCGGGCACAGCCCTGCCATGGGGCATGTGGGTTCTGCAGCCACCCCACTGTGGCCGCAGCCTGGGCAGGGAGCACTGCTGAGTGCCCCAGCAAGGGTCCTGGTCCTCCCTGGGCAAGAGGTGGGCTGTGGCACTGAGCACTGTGGGCACCTTGCAGTGCGGAGGAGCTGGAGATGTGCTCACTGAAGGTGCTGGAGCCCCATGGCAGCCCCACTCAGTGCCTCCTGCAGCTTCTGGCTGAGCGCAACTGCACCCTAAAGTACCTGCTGGGCTGTCTGGAGAGGATGGGGCACCCACAGGCCTGCCAGGTCCTCAACAGTGCTGGTAGGTGTGGGCAGAGGGGTCCTGTGGGGCCTGGAGAGCAGCACGGGGGCTCAGCAGAGGGAAAGCAGAGGGAGATGAGGAGCAGCACTTTCTGGTGGTGGGGCCCTGGGTAGTGGGGCCATGGGCTGGACTGGGTGGGTTGGGATGGGATGGATGCAATAGGATGAGGTAGGGTGGGAAGTGGTGTGATGGGATGGTAGGGGAGGCAATGGGATATGGTATGATTTAACAGGATTGGAGAGGTTGTGTTGGGACAAGAAGGGCTGGGGTGGGGTGGGGTTGGACAGGGTATGATGGAAAAAGATGGGATGTAGTGGAGCAAAGTGGGGTGGGGTAGGATGGCACAGGAGGAGATGGGGTAGACTGCGTGGGATGGCACTGAATGGGGCAAGGTAAGAGGAAATGGTTGGGACAGGCCAGAGGGATGGGGTAGGACAGGGTGTGGTGGGATGGGATGGGATGGGAGAGGTTGCTGTGGGCAGGGGTTGCACAGTGTGTGATGAGACCAGACAGGCTGAGACTGGATGTGATGGTGCGGGACAGGGGTCTCAGCCAGCCAAGGCTGGTCTCTCCTCTCCCACAGTCCAGGACATGATCCGCATCACAGTGCAGCCAGACTTGCAAGTGGTGAGGGAGGGGACACGGGTGTCCCTGACCTGCTGGGCAACTGGCCCTCCAGGGCTTGTGTACCAGTGGTTCTGCGGGAAGCAGGAGGTGAGGTCTTGCTGTGCCATTGCAAGTAGGGCCCCCAGATACCATCCAAGTTGGGGGCACCTGGAGTGGTGCACCCTCGATTCCTTGGCCTCCTTCTGTCTCATAGGTGCCTGGAGCCACAGCCCCAGAGCTGGTGATTGACACAGCTCCCCTGCCAAGCCAGCCTGCATGGTACATCTGCCGGGTGAACTGCGGGGCCACCTTCGCCTTCTCCAGGTGGGCCCACATCCAGGTGGAGAAGGGCAGCAGCCCCAGCTCAGGTGGGCCCTGAGTCCTGTGTCCCCAGGCTGTAACTGTGGGGCAGCGCTTGCACTGCTGGGACAGGGCTGGCATCATGGGACACTACTCACACTGTTGGAACCGGGCTGGCACTGTGGGGCACCACTTGCCCTGTTGGGACCAGGATGTCTCCTGCAAAGCATCGCTTGCCATGTTGTGCCCTGGCTCAGCCGCAAGGATCTCTGGACTTGCTGGCATGATGATGCCCACAGAGGAGCCAAATGCCTCATGTCTGCTGGTTTATGCCACTCATGAGTGCCAGGGTCTGTGAGTGAAGGACCTGGGGGCAGTCTGCTGTGTCCAGGTGCTGGATTTGATGTCTTATCCCTCCCCAGCCAGTGGCTACTGCCCGACCATGGCTGGGCTGCAGATCCTGCAGCAGCCACAGCCCTGCCGCCTGGCCGAGGGGGACACACTGGTGCTGGAGTGCAGAGCCATCGGCAACCCCCCGCCCCAGTATCAATGGTTCAGGAACCACTGCCCCGTGGAGGGCGCTCAGACACCCCAGCTCCAGGTATGGTGGGACTCCCTGGTGCGGCCCAGTGCGGCGTGACATGGTGTGACATGGCACAGTGCCCCAGCTGTTGTCTCCGTACCACTGGCAGGTGAAGCTGGTGACCACAGCCGAGCGGGGCATCTACTCCTGCCATGTGTTCAACCTCTTCCATGAGGTGTGGAGCCGGGAGGTGGACGTTGAGATCGGTGAGGGCTCCAGATAGACTTCTGTGGTTCCCCACCCAGTGTGGGATGTCCTGGCTTTGCTCTGAGCCCCTCTAAAGCCCTCCTATGGCTGCCTTTTGGTTCTGGGGGGGGCTTCAGCCTGAGCTGGGAGGTGCAGTTGTGCCTGGGGCTCCCTAACTCTCTCCTTTGCTGCAGGCCCACGGCTCTTCACCTCTGGAAGCTTCTGGCAGGAGGGGGACAGAGGTAAGTGAGGGGCAGAGCTGGCAGGTCCCCACTGCTCTTCCCACAACACGCCCTGGTCACTGTGGGGCCATGGCACCAAATTCCTCTCTCTCCAGGGTCCCTGGAGTGTGGTAGTCCTGACCAGCTGTACGGTAAGAGCCTACTCAGGACGGGCTGGTGGCCCGGTGGGGCTGTGACCTTCCCAGTGTCCTGTGTCCCCTCAAAAGGCTCCACTCAGCCAGGGGTGCTTGGTGTGCAGCATGCCAGGGAGAGCAGAGCAGCAAGGCAGGGATGCCACGGGGCACCCCAGGGACAGTGACACAGGCCACAACTGGGTGTCAACTCTGTGGGCTGAAGGCAGCGGGGACAGCAGGGTTGTCCTGCTCGCACCCCAGTGCCTCCCTCTTCCGTCCCAGCAGCCACCGACAAAGTGGCCCTGCTGATGGGCAACATGCACTACCAGCACCATAAGCAGCTGAAGGCACCCATGGTGGACGTACACGCCCTCAGCGCCCTCCTCCGCCAGCTCGACTTCAAGGTGGTCTCGCTGCTGGACCTGTGCAAGGCCGAGATGGAGATGGCTGTCAATGAGTTCCTACTCCTCCTCGACAAGGGAGTCTACGGTGCGGTGGCACCCACTGGGGTGGCTCCAGCCAGCATGAAGATGGATGCTTTGTGCTGGCAGGGCTTTGGAGTGCAGCCAGGCAAGAAGTGGGTACCAGGAGGTCAGGTGGGTGTCACCCACCCACTCTCCCCTCTCCCAGCAGGTTTGCTTTACTACGCCGGGCATGGTTATGAAAATTTTGGCAACAGCTTCATGGTGCCCATTGATGCCCCCAGCTCCTACACCTCTGCCCACTGCCTGTGTGTGCAGCGCGTGCTGCGGAGCATGCAGGAGCGCCGCACCGGCCTCAACATCTTCCTGCTCGACATGTGCCGCAAGAGGTGACCCAACCCTAGCCACCAACTCAGGGACAAGCTTCCACATTGGGAGATCCTGCAGTAGGGGTGCCTGTGGGTGTAGGCTGCCGGGGAAGCAGGGCATCCCTGGCATCCCATCCAAACCCAGTGGCATTGTCTGGGTGTCCCAAAGCATCATTGCCCCAGCTGAGCCAGTAAATGCCACAATGTGTGGGCAGAAGGGCATGGGGCAGCCCCTGGGGTCTGGGGTGCCTCGGGGTGTTTAGTTTGGGGGACATGAGTTCCTGGTTCTACCCAGCAGCATTTCTTTCACAGGAACCTCAATGACGATGTCATCCCACAGGTTGGGGCGCTGCAAGTCACAGCCAACATTGTCTTTGGCTACGCCACGTGAGTCCCCTCCCAGCCAACCCCTGGCACAGGCAGTGGGGCTGAGTTGCACTCCCTGGGGTTCAGCCCTCACCATAGCTCAGCCCCGCTTGCAGCCGTGTCTTTCCTCTGCATACCAGCAGCATCTCTCCCTCTGGCTGATGCTGGAGGTGATGGGTGAGTGACAGCCCCCAGGCTGTGACAGGGCAGGGAGATGTCCTTGGCCCTGCTCAGCTTTGGGCAGCACATGAATAGATTAAGCCTCAAGGCTCCTCTGGTGCACAGGGGTTCGGGCTGATAATGTTCTAAGCATCTAGGATCCAGCCCTGGCTCCTGCATCTCCCTGGCACTGTGGCAGGATGAGTCGATGGGAGTGGGCAGAGCCATGGGTGCCCAGTTCTGGCTTCCCCACAGCTGTTGCCCAGATGGGTACTGGATCCCAGGAGCCCGTGACTGAGCTGAGCACTGCCTCACTCCTGCAGGTGTGCGGATGCTGAAGCCTATGAGCTGAGCCAGGGCGAGCTCTCTAATGGCATCTTCGTCACCTTCCTAATGCGCTGGCTGCTGGAGGATGAAAAGATCACAGTGCTGCTGGACAAGGTGGCTGAGGGTGAGTGGGGAGCGGTGTGGCACAGCGACCCTGCCAGTGGCCCCCACTGACCCCCTGTGCCACCCACAGACATGGGCAAGCTGGAGATCACACGGGGAAGACAGGCACTGGAGCTCCGCAGCAACCTATCAGAAAGACGGGCTCTGACAGATCCCATCCGCCCCCTGGGCCTGGATGAGTCCTCCGCCAGGAACCTGCAGTGGGCCAAGGCTCACGGTGAGGGTCCAAACCCCCTGGCTGGAGCTGGCACCTGGGGAGGCAGTGCTGAGTCACAGGGAGAGGCAGTGGGCAGCACCTGCTTCTCCCACCCTGGGGGAGGGAAACCACCAGCACAGAGCCACCAGCGTGGTGGCAGGAGCTTCATGTCGGTGTCCCTGCTCACCTGCGAGTGCAGTGCTGGCCCTGAGCCCCTGCAGGTCCCAGCCTCATGCTTTCTGTCCCCCTGCAGTCCTGCCAGAGAGCCAGCACCTCCACTTTGACTGTGGTGCAACCGTCCAGCTGGGCTTTGCTGCTGAGTTCTCCAACATCATGATCATCTACACTCATGTGGTGGCCATCCCCAGGGACATCATCACATGCGACGCCAGGGTCACTGACATACCTGAGGTCGGAGCGGGCTGCAGAAGCCCATGCTGGGGTGATGCCAGGGAGCAGGGTGGGGAGATCCGTGGTGACTGGATGTCATCTGCGGCAGGAGCTGGATGTGGACCTCAAATATATCAACAAGGAGAGCCCGGAGGAGGTGGGCAGCCCACTGGCACCTACATGGAGCCTCAGCTGCCCCTCCTGCTGCCTCTATAGCCGGCTCTGTGGCTTGCAGAAGCTGAAGGTAAGAGTGGTGCATGGGCAAGGGGCTGGTACTGGGAGCAGATCATGGCCCCGGCCATGGCCCAGGACAAGTGCCCACGCTGCCTGTGTCCCCACAGCAGGAGCTGGTCTTCACCATCTGCCTGCAGTACCGCTACCACGGCATGGACGACTTTGTGGAGGAGAGGCAGACGGTGAGCGTGGGCAAGCCACTCATTGCGAAGCTCAACCTGCAGCTGGCAGCCGCCCCCTCACTGCCAGACAGCTCCCTCTCCACCTCATCCCCTGGGAGCTGGGACACAGCAGGGAGCTCCTGATCCCCTGTGTCCCTGGCTCCCGTACTCTGTAGAGAGATGGAGTGGATCCCCCTTGTCACTGAGGATCCTGGGACCACGTCTGTCCTGCTGGGGCTGGAGGGGATGGAGGTGACTGGGTAGAGGTGCGTGTGAGGGTGGTGACTCCTACCCTGGCTGTTGCTGGGGGTGCAGGACTTGCTGTGTAGCACAACAGGGACCCCTGGAGCTGGGGACTGCAGAGAGTGCTGCCCTGTGCTCGTGGCACGGCCACCACTGGTACTGGCAGCTCCATGACCCCTGGTGTGACACTGTCAGCCCCACAACCCTGGGACTGCCGGACCCATAAATGAGTCAGAGTCAACTTCACATCCCCTGGCACAGCACTGCCAGCCTCACATTCCAGGGCACTGCCAGATCCATTAAAAAGGCAGGGCCAACCCCATGTCCCAAGGGCCATGGCAGCCCCCTGGCATGACAGTGCCACCCCGCATTCAATGGCGGTGCCAGCCCCACATCCCATGGCAGTGCCAGCCCCATGTCCTGAGGCAGTGCCAGCCCCACATCCCATGGCAGTGCCAGCCCCACGTCCTGAGGCAGTGCCAGCCCTACATCCTGAGGCAGTGCCAGCCCCACATCCCATGGCAGTGCCAGCCCTACATCCTGAGGCAGTGCCAGCCCCACATCCCATGGCAGTGCCAGCCCCACATCCTGAAGCAGTGCCAGCCCCACATCCTGAGGCAGTGTCACCCCACATCCCATGTCCCAGTTCAACGCCCAGCAGTGCAGGGGCAGAGTGCCCAGAGCCCACAGCTCAGCTGGCACGAGGCGTTGCACTGAGGCAGGGCTGGGTTCATTCAGACCTAGGAGAAATAGAGAGAAATAAGCAGATTAGAGGGCAAATCCCACGAGAGGGGATTAGAGGGGTGGGAGCGGGAGGGCTCCTGCTCTGCTACAAGGGGCTAGGAGAATAACCCATGCTCCCAGTAGAACCCAGTCCAACCCCAGGTGTAGGGCTGTGCTGGCCCTGTCCAGGAGGGGAGGGATTTCAGGACAGGACTGGAATCTGCATGGGGAGGGAGGAAATTAGTTTTTGCTTGGATTTTTCCCAAGCATGGCCCTACATGCAGTGGCTGTGAGTGACATGGGGTGTGCTCCACTGCATCTCAAATGGGGCAAGCAGAAATAAAAAAGGGAAGGGCGGGTGGCTCAGTGCTCCTACAGTTTTCTGGGGTTTCAATGGCATTTCTTTGGGCCCAAAATCTTGCCTGTTTATACTCAATGTGCAGCACAGCCCCGGTGCTGCACCAGAAGAAGTGAGACCAGCAGGATGAGGGAGGGGATCTTGCCCCTCTGCTGCACTCTGGGGAGAGCCCACCTGGAGCACCACGTCCAGCTCTGGAGCCCTCAGCTCAGAAATGACATGGAGCTGTTGGAGCAAGTCCAGAGGAGGCCACAAAGTTGATGCAAGGGCTGGAACAGCTCTGCTCTGGAGGAAGGCTGAGAGAGTTGGGGTTCAGCTGAGGAAGAGAAGGCTCCACAGAGACCTTAGAGCAGCTTCTAGTACTGAAGGGGACTCCAGGAAAGATGGGGAGGGGCTCTTGATCAGGCAGTGCAGGGATAGGATGAGGGGAACCTGTTTTAAGCTGAAAGACGGGAGATTGTCATGAGATCTTACGGAGAAATGTTTCCCAGTGAGGGTGGGGGAGCCCTGGCCCAGGTTGCCCAGAGCAGTGGTGGCTGCCCCATCCCTGGAGGGGTTCCAGGCCAGGTTGGATGGGTCTTGGAGCCCCTGATCCAGTGGGAGGTGTCCCTGCCCATGGCTGTGGAGTGGGACTGGATGGGCTTTGCGGTCCCTTCCAACCTAAGCTATTCCATGATTCTATAAGGTGCTCATAGGAGGGAAGGGGCAACCAGTCTCTCCTGTCGGGACACCCTAACATCCCCCAGCTCCATGCCCTGGGGCAGTGCCAACCCATGTGAATTAGCTCATTTAAATAATTAGCATAACCCCCCCCCCAACCCAGGGAACCCAGGGAGGTGCATCCTCATCCAGGGGCCTCTCCGTGCCCTTGCTTTTTGGGTGGCGGTTGGAACGTCGTGGGGGGAGCATCCTCGCCCCAATTAGTGTCTGATCAAACAGGTCGGGGGGTGCCAAGCCCCTCGCTCTCCACGCCATCCGGCCTTTGTTGGTACTCGGGAGGCCAAGGGGTGTCCCAGGCTGGCGCCAGCCTCAGCAATTATGTCATGTGAAAAGCGCAGCCCCCATTGAGCGCGTCCCATCCCCCGGATCAAACCCCATTACTTCCGCGGCCCTTGCTTCATTATCTCCCCGCCAGAGCACGCCTCTGCCGGGGCCGTTTCACCCCATTAGCCGGGCTGGGGAGCTGGGGGAGCATCGATTATGCATTTAATGGGTTGTTAAAGGTTTAATTGTCACTAACGAAGCAGACGAGCAACAGCAGCCAGAGGACAAGAAACAAGGAGAAGGGTCTCACTGGGGTCAATGCCTCTCCTGGCCTGGTAGCATCCTGGCTGGTCCTATCTGACCCCAGGGCTGTGTGGGCATTGGAGTCCAACCTGGGGTGTATTGGATTGGGGTGAGATCCTCGAGGCTGGGGGCTGTGGCTGAGGTGCTGGAGCTGAGTGGGGTCTGAGCTGGGATGTGGGAACGTGGCCAGGGATGGGGCTGCCCCAGCAAAGCCCCAGGTCTGGTGCAGAAAGATTTTCTGGGGATGCTTCTTGTTTTGTTAGGGAGAAGATTGGTGCTCACCTTGCTTTCCTGGTGGCTCAGGGCACCCTAGGGATCCGAGACAATCCAGGGAACACAGGCACCTCAAGAACCTAGGGTTAGTCACTAGGGCACTTGCCCAGGGCTTAGTCTCCATCTGTCATTGGCCTGGCCGTGCCACCTGGCAATGCCATGAACTCAGAGCCACCGCGCACTCAGCCACCTCTGCTGGGGCTGTGCTGGCCTTGTCACTGCTGTGAGGCTGCCAGTGCCACTGGCTGTGCCCCCATCACTGGTGGGTGGGCAGGCAGGGTCCCAGGGGCTGTGGAGCCATGTTGTGGATCTTAGGGATGTGGCACCGTGCCACCACCAAGCCAAGCTGCCAGGGTTCCACCGAAAACTGCTCCCAATCAGCAAGGGGTAACCCCACCATGGGTACCCCAGGGCTCCTAGTCAGCCCCCTCCCCTCACCAACCCCATTCAAGGGGGCGTGGGGGTCCCGCTGCTGCCCACCCTCCCACCAGCACAATTCTGGCAGCTTTGTGTCTCCAACATGCAGCCAGGCGGGCACCACTGGGAGCAACTGGGGCAGGTGGGTGCAGCCGCCAAGGGGTGGCTGAGCACATGCCCCTGACGAGACACTGAGGATGTGGTGTGGCACAAACCCACAGACGGGGCTGCATCAGGTCACCCATACCTGGATCTGGTCACTCATGACTGGATCTCGTAAAAACCATGCCTGGATCCAGCCACTCATGCCTGGATCCGGTCATTCATGCCTAGAACTGGTCATTCATGCCTGGAACTGGCCATTCATGCCTGAATCCAGTCATCTGTGTCTGGATCTGGTCACCAGTGCCTGGATCCAGCCCCAGCCCCATATGCAACAGCCCAAAGGAGTGGGGTGGGAGGGTCCCGCATCCCCCAAGAAAGCTCCTTCCCACCAGAGGTTCAGCATTCCCAGCACACTAATGAGTGGTCCAGCTAATGAGCAGCATGGTGGGAAGGGCCCTGGCAGTGCCCAACTCCAGCACACAGCAGCCATTCATCTTATCTCTTTACTCATGATACAACCGTCTTCTCAGCATCGACGCATCTACTGGCACAACTGGCGTTGTGCCCCAATGCGGCTAAAACATCCCCCCACATACACCCTAGGAAACTAGAGCTTTTCTGTCCAGTTTTGTTTAAATCTGCAGCATTAAAAAAAAATAATAATGGGAAGGAGTGTGGGGAAAGGTGGTGTCCAACCAGGGTGGTGGGTGGCCCAGCGGCGCAGCTGGGTGCCTGAGCCTTGGCCAGATCCTTGGTCTCGGCAAGGCAGGAGGGTGCAGGTGCCTGCTGAGGTGCTCCCCCACCACGGGGTCCCACCATTGCCCTGGGTCCCCTGCCACCGGCGGTGCCAGCCTGTTATCAGGACATGCATCCTGGCATCCCTGTCCTACACTGGCTTTGGTCCTGCCAAGCATCCCACCATCACCCCCGATTCCCGCCCCGGGGCTGAGCGGATGCTGGGAGCAGGAGCCAGGGGCTGGTGTAGCCGGGGAGGAGCGTTCATCAAATGGGCTGCCAGGTCTTGTCAATGGTCTGAATGTGCTCCTTGGCTTTCATGCGGAGTGAGGCGATGCTGGAGCTCCTCTGGTCCACCTCCTCCAGAGGGTACTTGTCCACAAAGGTGGTGCCGCACTGGTAGGGTGCGGGGGCCATGGGCTGCATGCCCTGTGCCATCGGTGGGGGGGTGTTGAGGAAGGAGTGCCCGCCATAGGGGGGCTGCAGGGCCTGGGGTGCTCCCATGAATCCGGGGATGCTGTGGACCGTGGTGGCACCAGAGATTGGAGATGTCAACCATGGGTCGAGCGGGAGGGAGTTGCTCATGGGCCCCACGTTGGTGGCCATGGGGGGCCGGTTGAAGGAGAGCACAGGGGTGTCATGGAGCTTCATGGAGCTGGCCTCCATCTTCTCCTGCCGCCTCCATTTGGCTCTTCGGTTCTGGAACCAGACCTGCAAGGTGAGAGCCAGGGTGAGCCCTACTCTGGCCAGATGGTCTCTCACAGCACGTGAGGTGTCCCATGCAGTGTACCCCATGGTGTTTTATCCACGTGGGGTGCCCCGTACAAGGGTGCCCCACACAGGATGCTACAGATGAGGGCTCCAGTTGGATATCTCGTCCCTTCCCATCAGGCTCCAACAACCCCCAGCACCCCATGTGCCTCTGCCAAACCCTTCCTGTAAACCCCAGAGTCTGAGGGCATCTCCAAGGTGTGGAATGCAAGAAGTACCTCTGCACTTGCTGCTCCATGGGAATTTGCACTCCAGCCCTTCAAACACCTAGGCAGTCCTCAGTATAATGTCATCTGGCCTTCACAAGCCCCTTGGTAAAAGCGTTTTGAAGCCAAGCTGCCATGGTTCCACCAAAACTCCATCAGGAATGAGAGGAACTGGTGAGCCAAGGCCAGAAGTGAATTCTCGCCTCATGGGAGCTGCTCATCAGAGTACTGGTCTCCACATCCAAAGAACCCAGGCTGCCAGCTGCACTGTGTGGAGGGCAGTGATTGTGGGTGGCCGGGCTGCAGAGGGGAACTCATCTATGGGCTGATTGCAGCTGTTACTGGACACTGGGCCATACTGGAAAAAACTTTGTGTCCAGAGGAAGCAAATGAAGCTGAGAAAGGGTCTGGAGCACAGGGTTATGAAGAGCAACTGAGGGACCTCAGGCTGTTCAGTCTGTTGAAGAGAAAGCTAAAGAGAGACCTCATCGCTCTCTGCAGCTTCCTGAAAGGAGATTCTGGTGAGGTGGGTGCTGGTCTCTTCTCCCAGGTGGCAAGTGATAGGATGAGAGGGAATGGCCTCACATTGTGCCAGGGGACGTTTAGAGTAGATATTGGGAAAAATTTCTTCACTGACAGAGCGGTGAAGCAGTGGCAGAGGCTGCCCAGGGCAGTGGTGGAGTCTCCATCCCGAGTGGTTTAAACAGTGTGTGGCCATGGCACTTCAGGACATGGTTTTAGCAGGCATAGTGGGATTGGGCTTGCGGTTGAGCTGGAGGAGCTCAGAGGTATTTTCCAGCTTCAAATATTCTATGATTCTGTGGTTCAGTGGTGGAGTTGGCGGTGTTAGGTTAATGGTTGAACTTGGTGATCTTAAGGGTCTTTTCCAACCTGAGTGATTCTATGGAGTTGGTTGTTGCTCAGGTGTCCCTATGGTCTGGACCCCCTCGAAAAAGGCTGCACTGGCTTGGACTGGGACTGAGGCCTGGGAAACTTGGTTCATTTCTAAGGGGATTAGTGCCTTGCTTTGCAGCAGGTTGGTTGTTTCTCCAAGTCCATGACCCTTTCCTTCGCCCTTGTCTCATCCTGTGAACCCCAGAGGTGGTGCAAAGCAGATTGGCAGGACCTCTGGTTCTTCCCCAGGTTGCGCCTCCTCCACAGAGCCTTTTCCTGAAGCCCCGGGAGCAAAACCTCCCCAGCCCCACCACTCTCCAGAACTGCCCCACTCTGACTAGGCTAAAACTCCCAAACCCATGAGGATCTTGTGCTTTCCCAGCCCTGAAGACCCGGAAGTGGTCATGAGTGGCTGGGGTTTGGTTGCTTTCCCACAGGATCTGCTGAAGGGATGTGAACAGCTGTTACCAACTGGAGAAAAAGTTCTCTAGAAACCATCTGCCAGCCCAAACAGAGCCTTTGGCACAACCGGGACCTTGGAGGGGAATGATGTTTGGCCATTAAATCCCCTCCCTTGTTTTGGCAAGAGCAGGTGGCTCTGTGGAGACATCAATTCTGTCTCAAGGGATGGGGAAACTGAGGCAGAGAGTAAGGTGGCATCAATGGAGTTGGGAGCCAAGCGTAGCTCTCCACACCGGGATGGGCCCTCTGCCACCAGCCAGGGAACAGGTCTGGGCTGCCAGGCCACTGGGCATCCTCCCTACCTGCACGCGGACCTCTGGCAGGTTGACCTTCATGGCCAGCTCCTCGCGGCTGTAGACATCAGGGTAGTGGGACTTCTCGAAGGCGCGTTCCAGCTCGTGCAGCTGGTAGGTGGTGAAGGTGGTGCGATTCCTCCGGTGCTTCTTCTTGGGCTGTTCCTCCTCAGCAGCAGCTGGTGAGGTGCCCTCGCCGTCCCCCGGCTTCCGCAGCTCCCCCAGGTCCCCGTCACACTTATTCAGGAACATGGTGGCACCTGTGAGGGGACTGCAGGGGTTAGGTGGGGCGCAGGGACACCAGACCCCCTGTGAAACCCCATGCTGGGGCGGACGGACAAGTGGACAGACGGATGGGAGTTTGGGAAGGTCCTGAAACAGGTTATGCAAAAGTGTGATCCTTTCTTCTCCCACAGCGTTATCACAGGGGCTCTGTGTCCAAGGGACTGGGGTCACAGGGGTGGGCACGCTGGGCACCCTATGCTTGGCTCCATGGTTGGATGCAACCAGGCCAATGCGCCCACCTGAGGCTAGAGTCAAATTGCACCTAAAGAGGAGGATTTTATGAAAGTGCCATCACAGAGAGTCAACCCGACCTCCCTGATCAGCTCCCTCACTCCAGCTCAGCTCCCCTCCTCCAGCCCCTCTTCCCCATGGTCTATGAAACCACAAGGACCCTGAGCCATGGGAAGACCTTGTGTCAGTCCCCAGCACGGCCAAAGGAGCCAGCAGCATCCCCAGCTGTTAATGTTCATTCTGCGTGCTCATGAGCATTTTCAACCATTGCAACGTTTCATCTTTAAGCTTTTTATCCGCATCTGAAATCTTCCCGCTGTATTTGCTGGGGATTAAGGGTCCCATTCCACCGTGAGGATGCAGGAAAACATGGAAACGGGGCAGAAAGCGGTAATTCTGGGGTGCTGTTGGCGAGGGGAAGGGGCTGCATTACCCACAGCTGCCAGGAACAATTGGGCTGATGCCCCAGCAGGTGTGGGGTGAAAGGGAGCATCAGTTGATGCTGGGAGGGCAGAAATGGGGGTCCCAATCAGGCAGCATGCAGAGAGGGGGTGTTGAGTGTTGCATGTTGAGTGTCTGTGCAGAGTGCATGGTTCTGCGTGCAGGGGATGCTGCAGGCGTGAGCAGTGTGTCTGCAGCAGGCGGGTGCCTGTGCAGCCATGGGGTGTGCACAGCATGCGACCCTTCTGCCTGGGCAGGAGTGGGTGTTGGGGTGCACTGCGGATGCACGCAGCAGGGCACAGAGTGTTTGTGTGCATGGGCTGAGTGCAGGGTGGAACACGGGAAGTAAGTGTGTGTGTGTAGCACGTGTGTGCGTAGTGTGGCTATGTGTGTGTGCAGTGTGCCTGTGTGCAGTGTACGTGTGCACAGTGTGGCTGTGCACATGCAGCATGCGTGTCTGCAGTGTTGGGTGTGATTGCACAAAGTGTGTGTGTGTGCATGTGTGCATGGGCACAGTCTTTGTGTGTGTGCATGTGCAGGTTGTGTGTGTGTACGTGTGTGCATGTGCAGGGTGTGTGTGTGCATGCGTGCATGTGCAGCGTGTGTGTGCGCATGTGTGCATGTGCAAGGGGGGTGTATGTGCATGTGTGCATGTGCAGGGGATGTGTATGTGCGTGTGTGCATGTGCGGGGGGGTGTGTGTGTGCGTGCGCGTATGTGCATGTGCAGGGCAGTTTGTGCCGCATGCCCATGACGTGCAGTGCAGGCGCAGTGTCTGTGTGTGCCGTGTGTGCAGCGTGCACATCGCAGTGTTTGCACCTGCGGCCCGCAGGGCGCGGTGGATGTGCTCAGTATGTGCTGTGCATGCACAATGTGTGCAGCTCAGTGTGTGTGCAAGGAATCCAGTGCATGCCATGTATGTGGGGCCTGCACAATGTGTAGGCACGGTGTGAATCTGCGGGGAGGCAGCGCATGCAGCACTTGTGCAGCACCTGTGCGGGGCACACAGTGGAGGCATGTGCAGGCTGCAGCAACACAGAGCAGTGTGCACAGTACGTGCAGGGCATGCAGGGTCTATTTGTGCAGCACGTGCAGCACACCTGGCCTGCACAGGGTGCCCAGCTCATGTTGGTGCTGTGCCTGCTGGCCCTACGGAGTGCTTGGAGCGTGTGCATCCAGGG
>WAAB01024221.1:23436-52684 GCA_013389865.1 Piaya cayana
GTTGAGCGGCCTCACCTGCCCCATCCAACGCTGCTGTGGTGACAGCAGGATGCTGGCATGTCATCACCCCGGGGATAGTGTGCCACCATCCCCAGGACAGGCTGTCCCCACACAGGGATCGGGTGACGTGGTCCGAGGCTGACACCCCCACACTATGTGGCGCTGCCAGAGCCCCACCTGCAGCAGGAGGTGGAGAGGTGATGCCTTTTGGGGCAGTTTGGGGACATCCCCGGGTGCAGGGCCAATACGTGACACTGGGGATGCTTGTGTCCACGCTGGATGTGGGCCGCCATGGCGAGCGTAGGAGCTGGGTCCTCAGCTCGGGTGCCTGCGGCTGCTCCCCCAAGGTGTCCCCAGCCCCGGGGTGCAGGGAGGTGCTGGCACCCGTGGTCCCTGGTTCGAGGGCTGGTTGGAGGAGCAGGGGCTGCCCAGCTGCTTGACTTCATGTTGCTGCCTGTACGGCGTGTGCAGCGCTGGCCCCACTGACCGCCTTAAGGTGTTGGCTCGCCTGGGGGGGAGGCCAGCAGGCTGATTTGCCAAATGATTATAATTGCCTTTTAGGAGCAGATAGCAAATTGATTTGCTTCCTCGTCCAAGGCCCGTAATCGCTTCATCACTTTAAAATATTAATGCTATACTTCTTTGCTAGTTTCCCAATTACCCTAATTGAAGGCAAATTGGTTAAGAAGGTGCAATGCAGAGTATCAGGGGGTTTAGTTCACTCAAATGACAGTTTTAAACCTCCCTAATCCTATTAGCGGGCAAAGCTGCTAACGCTTAGAGACGCTGCGTCAGCTTACCGGGGCGGTNCACGTGACCAGCTCGGCCGGGGATTTATCACTTTTTTAGTTCATTAAGAGGCCTTGGGCAGGCGGGGAGGCGGCAGGGGTGACCCAAAAGGGTGCTGAGCGGGAGGCAGGTGGCAGCACGGGGAGGGCGAGGGGGGGCAGGACGATTAGCCAAGGAGACCTGGCGGAGGGTCCTGACCTGAATCCCAGCCGGTGCTGGGAGCCCCTGTGCATCCCCACTGGAAGCACTGGGAGCTGGCCTGCCCCAGGGGCAGGAGGGGGGTGGGAGGGGGCCCCAGCATGAAGCAGGGACAGAGGAGCCGGCTGTGATGGGAACACTGGAGACCCCAGTGCCTGGCAGCTGGCATTCAGTGTCAAGCTCCAGCCATGCAGACACTGGAGAAGTGGGGTGGGATCGGGGCAGTGCCAGGTGCCGTGTCTGCTGCCATCCCCATTAGGGAGCTGGGGGGAACCCATGTCCCCATCTCATGCAAGATGGGTGGGGTTTAGTGTCCAAATGGGGGACTCTGCAAGTTCAGAAGAAAGGCTGAATAGTGGGGATGATGGCAATGGTAGGGATGGCAGGAAGAGTGGGGACAGCAGGGATGTCAGGGACAGTGGGGCACCAGAGACAAAGAGGCTGCCAGGTGTCAAGCCCTGATGAGGCTGCCACACTCCCTAGGATGCTCCAGCAGTCCAAAACTCTTTGTCTAGTACCTGGAGGGATGGGTGCCCAAGAGGGGAATCAAGATCTCTCTGCTGGAGCTCCTTGCAGCTCTGCGTGCTCCAGCTGGGGTGGCTGAGGCCTGCAGGTCTTGTGACAGTGATGAGAACCATGGCACAGCTCCCATCACACTGGGCTGCGTTTGGCTGCCCCCTTGCAGCCCCGCAGCCACTGCCCGGGCCCCACAGCCCGTTCAGAGCAGATGGCCCCACTGTGGGGAGGATGGGGAGGCTCGGAGCGTCCTTTCTTTCATGCGAACGCAGCGTGACTCCCCCAGCTCCTGCTCTGGCAGGGCCAGCACTGGCCATACATTTTATGAGGGTTCAGCTAGCTTAGTCCTCGGGGACAGGCGACTCAGGCAGATTAGACCTCACTAAAATAGGCAGGTATTAGCGATCTCAGCAGCCCCCAGCCTTCCGGCGTGGCGGCCTTTAAGCCAGTGCCGCTGCGAACACCCAGGATCAGGGAGTGAGTCCTGGAGGGGTGACACAGCGGGACACCCCAGCTGAGGGACCCCCGTGCTGCCTGCGCTGGCAGGGGGATGCCTGAGGGGAAAGCAAATGCTGCCCCAAGGGATACCTGGTGGGGGACCGGGTCACAGTGGCTCCTGTGCGCTGCTGGGGTGCAGCGGGGCTGCTGCAGAAGCAGGTGGAACAGGTGTGGCAGCCAAGCCTGATGGGCTGTGGGCTGGCTTGGGGGCATGAGAGGAAGCCCTGCTGCAGCAGTGCCATCGCATCCTCTCCCCACCCACCCAGGACAGGCTTGGTGTGGATGAGGGATACAGGAGGAAGACCAGACTGGTGCCGGCAAAATCCTTATTTACTGAGCCAAACAGTACATGACACCACAGGGCTGGTTCCAAGACCACCCCTACCCCCTGGGCACTCGCACCAGGACCACCACAGGGATGGGCTTGACCAACACAGCTAGAGATCCAGGCACACTGCAACCCAGCGTTCACTCAGGGCACCTCAGAGAATCAACAGGGAATAGTTTTAGGAAGGAAAACCCACTCCCAGCTCATGTATTAGGGCCTCCACCCCCAGGTAATGGACACATAATACCATTGCTCCTGGGGGACAGGGGCTAAGCCCCAACACTGCTGGTGTCACCAGCCGGCAGGGTGGGCAGCAATGCTACATCAGCGTGCACCTCTCCTTCACCTCATCCATGGTGCCCAGCGCACGGTCCCGCAGTGCTGGCAGGTCCACCTCCCGCATCTTCGACAGGAAGGTGAAGGCCCCAGCACCGTCCTCCTCCTCCTCCTCCTGCTCTTCGCTGTGCACCATGGCAGCCAGCTCCTGCGGCAGCTCCACCGCCCCACCGGCCACGTGCAGCTGAGCATCGTCCCGCTCGTCCTGCACGTGGGTGGACGACAGTGTCAGGGCTGGGGGCAGATGCAGGCGTGCCGGCCATGGTGTGGGGACAGGGGACAGCGGGCATTGCAGGGTCACTGGGGATGCTGGGGGAATGCCAGGACTGTCCGGTTCCAGATTTGGACGGCTGGACAGACACACGGGTGGTGGTTCAGAGACAGCAGCTGTTTGCTGCCCTCTTGAGGAATCATCTCCCATCTCGTGGGACGCCCAGCAGTCACCAGGCCTGGGTCTGTCCCAGAGGATGGAGGGTCCAAGGGAAGAGCCCTGATATCCCACCATGGGTTGTCTGGTCCTTACCTGAGCCAGGTGGTACTTGTCCCGCAGGTGCATCCGCACAGTGGCCCGTTCTGCCTTCTTCTGTGCAAAGGTCTTGTCCCTCTCGATCCTGCAGCAGCAGGCATCCCACTGTCACCCCTTGCCTCACCAAGACCCCATCTTAATCTCCCCCCCCCCCCCCAGCATTGTCCTGGGCCTTCAACAGCAGAGCGGCTGTGGTGGTCCTGGGGCCAGGGGGAGAGGAAAAGGGGATGCAAAGTCCTGCAAGAGGATTGCAATGGGGATCTGGTGGCAGGGAGCACATCCTGCCCATCTGGCACCCAGCAGAGATGCTCAGCAAAGATATCAATCAGAAGGACTTCATCCCCTCAGCTCCCTGATGCTGAGTTACCAGGTCCCCACAGCACCTGGACCCAGGAAGGTGGGATCCATGTAATCCTGTGCCAGCACCTGTTGTCCCTCAGCTCCATGGGTGCTGTCCTGGCATCAGACTCCCACCACTCCGGGACATTGACACCCGAGGGTGCCCCTCATCACCTACAGAGCATTGAGCCAGCACCGTGCCAACACCCATGGGGAACTTCTGTGCTACATGGAGAGGCACCCACTGGCCCTGCCGCACCCCAGGACAACCCATGGTGGGTGAGACCCCAGTCCCCAGTGCTCCCCCTCCTCCTCCCGCCCAGTCTTGGCAAAGCCTTACTTCTCTTCCAGCAGCTGTCGCTGGTACTCCTCAAACTCCTCGCGGCCCATGCCGTTGGGCAGCGTGGCCACTTTGCCATCCTTGGGGGGCCCCTTGGGTGGCTCCTCATTGCCCCCTCGAAAGTTCTTCAGGGTGGTTGTGAAGAAGGTGGCCATGGGTGGATGGCTTGAGCAGCCTGTGCCCGGCACCTCCAGGTGCTTGCCCAGGGCCGGTACCTGCAAGGTCAGCGGGACCGCCAGCCCCGGGGGCACTGCGGATCAGGGGCGGATTAAGGCATTAGGAGGGGAAGCCACAGCCACCAGGGTGGAAAGACCTTCCCATGCTGCTCACTGCACCCAGGGGTGCTTGGGGGAAATGGTGTTATGGGGGGACAGCAGGATGCTGCCCCGTTGGGGTGATGGGAGGTGGAAGGAGTCAGCAAGCCCCAGCATCACGTGGATTGGGTGATAGATCCTCCTTTGGATGGACCACGATGGGATACAACACCCTCAGGGCCAACTCCTGCTGTGGGGGACCCTGGTCCAGGAGCACCTGGAGCCACTGACAGCAGCACACAGGGCTGGAGGTGCAAGAAGTCAGTGCAGAAAAGATCCAAGAGATTTAGCTGAAAAACCCAATCAAGGGTCAAAGGACTGGAAGGATGATGAGGTGGCAGGCTGGCACACGCACACACACAACCCCAAGCGTCCGTGTGGCCCTGTGCCCCCGTTAATCCCAGCTCCACTGATATGTTGAGATTGCTTGGGAGACGGTGAGACCGGGGGCTTCCCACTGCCAGAGGACGTGCCCCCTCCTGTAATCTATATGCAAGCAATTCCCTCTGATTAAAAGAATAATCCCCGGCTGTGCAAAGCCTGAGGGGAGCGGGACCGGGCTGCATGTGGGGCTTCCAGCAGCCGGAGCTCCTGTCCCCCCCCCAAGCATTTCCCTGTGCTCTGCCAGGCCCGAGCGAGGGATAGGCCTAATTTGAGCCCAGAGGCTTAAAGATGCTGTTGAACTAATTTCTTCAGTTTAATCAAAAAGTCCAAACCCGGGTGGTTTATCCAGCTGCGCTCAGTGTCCGCATGCAGGGCCAAGTGGCTGGAGTAGGGCTGTGTCTGGATTGGGGTTTCATCCTCCAGTGAATGGAGATGTCCCATCCTGTCCCACGTCACCAGAGGAGTAACTCAAAGGGACCCCCGTGTCCAGGGCTGAGCAGGAGGTGTGAGGAGCACAGCCCTCTTGGGCACTGCTCTCCCCATCCTGGGCAGTTGGAGAGATTGAACCCCTGGGAACCTGCAACTGTGTGGTGGGATGAGAACTTGTGCTGGGATGGGGTTGTGCTGTTGCCCCCTCTTCGTGTGTCCCAGTAGAGGGCAGCCCCCCTCATCTGCTGCCCCATCTCCTCCAGGAGAGAGCTGCACTGCGGGCTTGTTGCCTGGCCACCCTTTGTTGCGCCATTCCCAAAGCTGGTGCGTCCAGGGCGCTTCTGGCCACGGGTCCCAGGAGTAAGATGGGAATTAAAGATCCCTCAGGTGCTTCAGCTCCTTCTGCAGCTTCTCTGTGAGTTTCTTGAAGGATGGTCGCTTCCCTGGCTCCAGCTCCCAGCAGCTTTTCATCAGGGCATAGACAGCAGGCGGGCAGCCCTCAGGGGGCTCCATGCGGTATCCTTGCTCCAGCAGCTCTGTCACCTCCTTCAGGCTCTGGTGGGACAGAGAAGGCAACTGGGATCCCTGCCCTCTTGCCCTGCTGGGGGTTCACCCTGTCCAGGGGACAGTGGGATGCCCATCCCACCAGAGCCCATGTTGTTCTGCAACACAGCACTCACCAGTTTGGGGTAGGGCGCTCGGCCAAAGGAGAAGGCTTCCCACAGGAGGATCCCATAGCTCCACACATCCGACTTGGAGGAGAATTTCTGAAGCAGTAGGAGAGGCTGAAGTTGGCCAGAGGCCACACTAGGCCCCCATCCCTCCCCAGGACAGGAGACAGCACCTGCCCCTCTGCCACCCCCAGCCCCCCAGGGTGGGACCCCGTCCCTTCCCATCACCCACACGGCCATGGGTCCATCCTGCTGCGTCCTGCAGCAGCTCCCCAGTTACTGATAGACACCAAGGCCAGGGCTGGTCAGGACAGAGCCCAAATGTCAGGAGATGAAGGGCTGAACATGCCAGAAGCCACCATGAGACAGGGAGGGGTCAGTGGGAGGGGGGAACCAAGGAGGCAAGCTGCTTCAGGAGGAGCCCTGGACATCCCTCCCTTCCCACCATCACTCACATTGTGTTTCAGTGCCTCCGGAGCCGTCCACTTCACAGGCAGCAAGGTGGTGTCTGCTCCCTTGGGATTGACCCGGGCCAAGCCAAAATCGCTCACTTTGGCCACGTTTTCCTCAGAGATAAGGATGTTGCGGGCAGCCAGGTCCCTGTGCACCAGCTTCTTGGACTCCAGGTAGTCCATGCCCTGGGCAACATCCCTGCCATGGCCCAGTGAGGCAGAGCACAGTGTTACCCCCGGGGCGGTGCAGACCACCAGTCCCCAGCCTGGAGGGAGGGAGATGGACTTACAGAGCAAACAGCAGGAGCTGCTGGGTTGGGACGAGTGCCCGACCCCGTGTGCGCAAGAAGTTCACCAGGTTGCCCTGACAGAGGAGGAGAAATACGTAAGAACCAGCAGGACAGGGCTGCCTGGAGACTCTGCCTCCCACGTGGGCTGCAGCACCCAGCGTTTGCCCAACTCATTCCCCAAATGGATATTTTGTGCTGAAATCTGAGTGGCAACATGTCCCACTGGCTGAGAACCAGCCAGGTGCTCTCACCTTGCTCATGAACTCCATGACAATGTAGAGGCCATTGTGTAGGATCACACCAAGCAAACACACCAGGTTTTTGTGCCGGACCTTCCTGAAGTCGAAGGGATCTGGGTTAAGGGGGTGCCTGCTCATCCCACGACCATGGGGCAGGGTTGGGTCATATCTCCTCATGGGGCACTCACGTCATGGCAGCCGTTTCGGCGAGGAAGGCTTGGGCGGTCACATCGCACTTGATGTTCTTCACAGCCACCTTCTGCCCCATATACTCACCCTGCAGGACATCTGGGAGCGGATGAATGGGGTCAGGCTGAGCCCCACACCCACCCTCTGCATTCCAGACTGGCCACAGGACAGGGAAGGGATGTCAGAGGGTGCCATTTGGGGAACCCGTGGCCAGGGAACCTCCAACTCTTCACCTACCTCCAAATTCACCCTGCCCTATGCGGTCTCCCAGTGTTAAGTGCTGCAGGTTCAGTAGCCAGCCGGCTGGGCAAGGGCACAAGGACAGGTCAGAGGGGCCACCAGTGGGACCTTGTCCCCCAGATCTGAACCACTACCCTCTTCCACCATCCCCTACCTTTGGCCAACTCCTCCTCAGCCGACTTCATCCCAGTTTTTGGTTTGGGCTTCATCAGTTTAGTGCAGATGGCTCCCTGCTCCTTCATGTAGTGCTGTGAGGGATGGATAGACAGAGATGATGCAATGATGCCAACTCTTACCCTCAAGCTCGAGGTGTAGAGCCAGGAAATAGCGATGAGATGCTCCACAGGACCTCACCACCATCACCACTCTTGAGGGGCCTGGAGACCCTTCAGCTTGGGCAGCATGAAACACCACATTTCCCTGATTCACAGCCCCTGTCTGGCACAGCCAGGTGGGCAGTACAGGATGATGCTGGTGAGCTGGATGCAGCTGATGGAATTCAAATCCCTGGCAGGCACTGCAGCAGCTGAGGAGATGAGGAGCAGAAGCTGTGGGACGTCTATTGTGGTTACAGAGTGGGACTGGGGCAGCCAAAAGGGGAAAGAACAAACCCAAAAGCAGAAGTTATGTCTAAATGAGGAAGACATATGAAGGTGCAACCTGCTTGGAGGACACAGGATCTGTGAGACAGCGTGAAGATGGTCTGTGAGGAAGAGCTCACCAGAAGGGCTCATGTGTCAGCCAGGAGCCCTGTGAGCTCAGGAGATGACTGCAGGGCTTGGAGGGACAGAAATTTGGGAAAATGCCTTAAAGCCTCAGCAGGACTCAGGCCAGGGTCCAGGGGTGACAGGTGCTGTTGGGATTTTAGTTTTCCAGACTGCTCTGAGCCCCACTGCTGCATGAAGCAGCAAATGAGAAGGGATGAGGGGAAACAGGGGGAAGCAGAAGTCCAGAGCTGCCATCGCCATGGCAGGTTTGCAGCAGAGGACTTCCCAGGACATCCCAGGTCTGTGCATTTGACCCTGAGCTGAGTGGAAACCACGGGCCTTTGACAGGGAGGGAGAATTATCACCAGGTAACAAAGTCCAATGAAAACCACAGGAGAAAAGGACAGGGATGTGCTACTTCTCTGTGTGACCCTATGAGGTTCTTGTCCTCATTCCTCACTGCTGGGGGAAGAGGGGATTCTCACCTCAATCATATCAATGAGGTTGGAGAAGTACTGCTGGCTGTCGATGCTGAGCGTGTTTTCCTCATGCACCACGCGGTAGTGGATCACCTCCTTGCAGAAGCTCACACAGAGCACGTAGTCACCAGGGTGCCGGACAGACTCGCGCACCAGGAACAGCCCATCCTCAGGGGGCTGCAGCTCCTGCACCGCCTCCACCCCTGAGATCTTCCCATGGAACCAGCTGGGGAGAGGGGCATTGAGGAGAAGGGCCATGCTGGCAGGCAGTCCCGGCAGCGAGATTATCAAATCATAGAATGTTTGGGGCTGGAAGGGAGCATGAATGTCTGGTCCAATTCCCCTCCAGTGAGCGGGGACATCTTCTACTCAATCAGGTTGCTCAGAGTGCCATCCAGCCTGACCCTGAATATTTCCAGGATGGGACTGATGTTTCACCACCCTCAGTGTAAAAAATTTCTTCCTAATCTCCAGTTTAAACATCTCCTCTTTTAGTTTGAAACCATTACCCCTTGTCCTGTTGCTACAGGCCCTGCTAAAAAGGTTTTCCCCATGTTTCTTATTGGACCCCTTTAAGCATTGAAAGGCCAATATAAGGTCTCTTCCATCTTCTCCAAGCTGAACAATCCCAATTCCCTCAGCCTCTCTTCACAGGGGAGCTGTTCCAGCCCTTGGATCGTCTCTTTGGCCTCCTCTGGATCCGCTCTGACGGGGCCAAGTCCTTCCTGAGGTGAGGGCTCCAGAGCTGGAGATGGGGATAGCAGAGCCCCCAGCAAAGCTACACAGACCCCAGTGCATGAGCGCCCTCCCCGCGAGCTCCATCCAAACTGGGTGGTCACAACTGGCTGTCTTTAAAGCCAAGTGTTGACTGCAGCAAATCCCTTCATCTCCAGGCCATGGCTGTGGCTGCTCTGCCCTCAGCTGCCTACCCAAAACCTGCCTTGGGGAAAATGTGCTGGACTCATCCCCTGCTGCAGCTCCTGGGGTTGAGTTGGGCCGCCCACTCCCCTTGTCCTCCCCAGCTGTACTCACGGCATCAGGCTGAGCTTGGGGTCGACGCGAATGGCTCCGCGTTCCCGCAGCGCGCTGGCTGCAAGCAACCCCTCCTGCCCCGTCTCGTTGTGCCTTGCGCGGTACCAACCCTTGCCCTGGGGGAGAGAGGGTCTCAGGACAAGGGAAGGAAGAGGGGATCCGGCTGGAAAGGGGTAAACCTGGCTCTGGTAGCTCAGTTAATGGCACAAGGGTCCCATCCCCTCCATGCCCTCCTTCAGCACCCATCGGGCTCACCTCCACGGCCTCAATGATGGTGACCACATCACCCTTGCGGAAGGCCAGCTCCCGGCCCTTGGGCTTGGTGTGATCATGCTTGGTGACACACTGCGTCCCAGGGGACCAGTGTTTCTGCAAAGGAGAAGGCAGGGTCAGCAAAGAGCAGGAGAGCTGCCCCCTCCTTCGCCTCCCACAGTCCCCAGGGCCAGCCCCAAGGACCATTGGAAGCTCTGTCTGAGAACAAAGGGCACTGGGTGTGCGGAGCCCCCCTGCACACCACTGTGGTCCTGGGGGAACACATCATCCCAATGTTGCCAGAAGCACTGGCACCGCGGTGGCAGCCCCGCTCACCCCAGACATGGTTGGCTGTCTGTCAGTGCATCAGGAACTCACTGTCCTCTCCTGCTGTCACCTGCAGAGAAGAAATCAAAGGGGGCTATAGAGGGATGAGGTTGACCTGTCCCATCCCAGGCCACCACTGCTGTTTCCCGTAGGCTTCTCTGGTCACCACAGCTCCTTTCAAGTCTGTCCATAACACAGGGCAGCCCCACAGCACAGGAGGGAGAAAAAGGCTTAGAGCAGGTTGCTAACCCTGCCCACATTTGCTATAACTCAGGGACACTCCTGTCCCAAACCCTAGGTAGAGCAGGACCCAGCTGTCCTGGCCCCTGTCCCTCCTCCCTGCCTTGGAGCCCACAGATGGGCTCTGTCACCCACAAGTGCTGCTGCCATGGCAGGAACCCATTGCTGCAGCTGATGGGGGAATGTGGTTTTAACAGGAACTTCTTCTTTCACCTCCTGTTTCAGTACCTCCAAGTCATCAGCGCCGCAAGAGGCACTGGGTGAGAGAGACCCACTAATGTGGGGCCCAGCAGGGCTGACTTGGGGGCTGCCAACCTCGGCTGGGCTGAGGTGGGATTGTCAAACCCGCTGGCTGTGGGATAATTGTGCAAGGTCCCTGTACTCCCCTTGCCATCAACTTGTCACGCGTGTGGCCACTTTCCAAGTCAAAATTGTGGGTCTTCTACTCTTCTCTTCTCCAGGCTGAACAACCCCAACTTTCTCAGCCTTTCTCAAGAGCAGCACTGTTCCAGCCCTCGCATCATCTCCATGCCCTCCTCTGGATCCACTCCAAGAGAGCCAGGTCCTTTCTGAGCTGAGGGCTCCAGGGCTGGGCTCAAATTCATATCTCTCCAATTTAGAGGAAAGAATGATGAGGGGAACTGTATCAAAAGCCTAATAAAAGTCCAGGGAGATGACATCCATAGATTTTCACTGGTCCTCTGATGCAGTCACTCCATCATAGAAAGCTGCTAGGTTAGTCAGGCACTGTATGTCCCTGGTGAAGCCGTGCTGGCTATCTCTAATCAATTCCTCATCTTCCATGAGTTTCACTCTATCTTCCAGGAGGGTCTTCTCCATATTTTTACGGGAGAGTGAGGTGATACTGATAGGTTGGTAGTTCCCAGGATCCTCTCTTTTACCCTTTTTAATGGATGCAATGTTTCCCTTTTCCCAGTCTGGCTGCCACAACTTTTCAGATTTGATGAAGAGTGGCTTGGCAACCACATCATCCAATTCCCTCAGCCCTGGGCTGCACCTTGTTGGATCCTGCACCTTTACTGATATCCAGGTCCCTCAGGTGGTCTTGAACCTGATCTTCTCCTACAATGGGAGGGACTTTGTTACCCAGTCCTTGCCTTGAGTTTCAGGGGCTTGAGAGATGTAGGAAGAGGGACTTCCATTGAAAACCAAGGCAAAAAGGAAAATAGGTTTGGTTCCTTGGCCTTCTCCACGTTGGTTGTCGCCAGCTCCCCCATCTTATTTAAGGGGTGGTGCACATATTCTTTAATCTTCCTTTTCTGGCCAACATACCTGTAGAGGCTCTCCTGATTGTTCTTTGCATCCCTCACCAAATTCCACTCCAACTGTGCCTTTGCTTTCCTGATTCCACTCCCACACATCCAGGCAGCATCCCCATATTCCTCCTAGCATATGCGTCTCTGCTTCCACTGCCCCTGTGTTTCCTTCTCACACTCTGGTTTGACCAGGAGGTCCTGCATTCCTTGCCCAATTTTTTTAACATATAGGAGTTGAGAACTCTTGAGCGCTAAGATCTTTAAAGATCTAAGAGCCCTGTTCAGCTCCTTCATCCCTGAGGGTAGTGTCCCAGAGAGCTCCACCTGCTCATTCCTTGAATAACTGAAATGCAGTGGGTGAATCTTTTCATGCTTCCCTAGCAGCACACAGGGCTGGGGTGGGGACAGCCCATGCACTGGGGCACTGACACCAGGTCTCTGTCCTTGGTGGCACTGTCTGGGCTGCTGCACATCCCTATACCACAGCATCACCCCCAAATGCACCACACTCCTAGAAGTCGTCATGGTTTCTGTAAGTTTTGTTCTGATTTCAGCACTCTTCCTCCAGATCCATTCTGCAGTTGCAGTTTCTGTCTCACTGCACACCAAATGCTTTCTCTCCTTTTCTAAATGATGATGGGATTTCTCAGTGCTCACAGGTCACACTTTTCAGCTTTGCCAAAGGCATCATCTGATGAAACCTGTGTAGGTGAGGCTGTTTTGTGCCCACTTGCTCCTTCCTATCAAGGAACCAGGGGGTGTGAAGCTATTCCAGAGACTTGGTGCTCCTCTCTGTTTCCAAGACCTCAGACCAGCCAGAAGACCATCAGCTTCCAGAGACGAGAAACATCAGAGGATGGGGAGAGGTGATTTCATCTATGCACTGGCTTTCTTGGTGCTCAGGGAACATAAGAGCCTGGACAGGGCAATGTGGGGCTGGGACCAGCACTGACTGTGCTGCTCTTGGGAAACTCCACTGCTGACCTCTTGGAAACTTTGAATCAGAGAAGCACGATGTCTCCCTGCCTCTGCTGGGCTAGGAGAGGTGCCGGGGCTCACTCAGCTCCTCGGAGCAGAGCTGACAGTCTTTGCTGTATTCCTCTTTGGGAGAGTGAGTCATGGTCACTCCTCTGCATCACTGGTGGTAAGCCCCAGCCTAGCTCCATGACGGCGAGGAGCTGAGGATTTATCATGCCTGTCCCTACGCAGAGCGACAACATGAAAGGGGTAATTGCTGCTGTCACAACGTTACTATTAGGAGGAAGCAGTTTTATCTGTTCCAGAAGTCACCATTTGCTAGCACAGTCATCTTCTTGTCCTGCAGCCCAACAATGCCACACAAATTATCTTGGTGGACTTTGAGATGCCAAGGCAGCTGCTCCGTGTGTGTTCCCAGAGGACACAGCTGAAGCCTGATGTGACTGGATGCAGCTCAGCTCAGTTCCAGGATGGGTGAGGACCTTATGGGAACAGATATTAAGGACAGGGTCTGCTATGCACCCCTTGCTGTAGTCCAACCCGGTACAAGGAGTGACCTGCTGGCTGAGTAGGGAAGGATTGGCGGCTGCTCCCTCATTTTCTGCTGCTCCAGAACAGTAATTTCTGGTGAAAAGTAGCATCTGTTTGCTCAGTCCTACCTATGTGCAGACAGCAGGTGGTGCTTGGAAGGGATGGATCCTCAACTCTGAGTGCCCAAGGGCCTGGCTTCTCTTCTGCCCAGCTGCCACTAGGGCTGGACATGTACCTCGCATGGACACCTGCCACTGGCAGAGCCCGGAGATCAGCCAGTGCCTCCACCCAGCTACTAGTAAGCAATTGCAGTGAATCACCTTCCTCCTGGTGCCACCCACATGCCTTGTCCTAAAGCAATTCTTTGTTCTTGGAGATCTTTGGTCCATGCAGCTCCCATCACTGGAATGAACGTTCCCACAAGCAGGATGCACGGGTAGAAAGTCTAGGAGGACTTGCTTGCCTTCCTCTGTGTTTTGGAGCTGTTTTACACCCCTTTTTAATCGGCTGCCCTGAGTATTTGCAGTGAGACTTAGAAGTACAGAAACATAATGCGGTTTGGTGGAGCCACCCCAACCCTGAACAGGAGAGCTCCGGTTTGGTTGCGTTACCCCAGCTGAGGAGATGCTGGACCCAGTGGCACAGGGGCAGAAAAGGGGAAACGAGCACTGGCAGATTGCACCTTGGCACTGAAATCGGAGCTGGCTGCACTGTGCACCCACCTTTGAAATACACACTGGAGAACTTCCTTACCAACACCCGGCCGCACTAAGGGTCGCTTGGACAAATGTCAAATAGTGCATTTTTCCTGAAAAACAAGTGACCCCTGGGCATTCCCCCACTGACCACAATGTTCTTAACGCTATGACACCACGTTCATCCCTCTCCACTGACAGAGCAGAGCCAATACCACCTCATCTGCTCACAGCAGCTCTCCCAGCCCTGGCACCTACCTCCCAGCCACGTCCATGCAGGTCCCTGGGGCCACGATGTCTTGGGGTAGCTGAGAGCTAAGCCTGCGCTCAGATTCCTGAATTCCTGGAGAGCAGATTCTCTTTCATATGGAGCAGCCAAGCTTTATTTTCAAGGGCATGCTTCCAGAAAGAGCGACTGCGTTATTTCCTGATTTCTCTTCTGCTAAGGGCTGCGGAGGCAGCGTCCGGGAGGTCCTAGTGCCTGCCGCACAGTCACACAGTCATCACCATGACTCATTATTTGACAACATTTAAAACAACTTTTACCCTTTGAGGGCACAAGTACACACCCTCACTAGAAATCAGCTGCAGATCATCAGATCTCCTGCCCTGCAGCACCCAGAATACAAATGATCTCTGTGCAAACAGGGAGATTTGCTGGTCCCACATCGATTGTCATGATCAGAGCAGCTCATGGTGGCAGTGGCTTTCCAGGAGGATGTGGTGGCACCAGGGAATGTCTGGGATCTAATCCCATCACAGGACCGACTTCTGAGACGTAAGGGGGGGTTGATCTGGGAGCACAACTTGCCACCTTGCTGCTCCGGAGGGGATGGAAACAGATGCATCACAGCCTGGAATGGGCAAAGAGACCTTTAGAAGATCATCACTGTCAAAGGGCAGTGGCTTATCTATGTCCTCCAGCATCCACCACTAGCGGGGAAGGAAGAATTGCCTCTGCAGCTCATCAGCCCAGACAGGAAAGTGGAGACCAGTTTTGCACTAATGTACATTTCCAGTATTCTGAACAAACTGGTGAAAAAGAAGAAAACGCAGTTTCAGGCAAACACCATGCTTGATTCAGGGGTCTTGGGTTGGGGATTTTTGTGTGTACTTTTTTTGTTTAGGTTTCAATAAAATAGCATTCAAGCCTTCAAAAAAAACCCCTGGTAATTCAAAGGCAAAGGCTGTGCATAAGAAAACTACCCCAAACTAGTCAGTGGTTTCAGCACCTGATTATATTTTTCCATCAGGAAACCACTTCTCCAAGCCATTTGAGCAGGTTTGTTTATAGGATTCTTGGGATGTGTTTCCCCAGGAGTGCTCCTTGCATTCTCCTCTGGGTGAGACACCAGGTCTTTTCAGGCTTGAGAACAGACATGAGAGCTCACCCTGCACTGCACTCCCAGCCTCAGCATCAGATGGCCCGGGGTCCACACCGTATTCTCTGCAACGAATATAAATGTTTTGTAATTTTGGCTTTTGACACATCCGGTCGTTACAGGCGTGACCTCAGCCCAGAGAACTCACACACAGGGAACAATAGCTCAGCCTTAATACATGGGCTTTCTCTGTCCAATTGTACGGCCAGCAAAGAGACTCCCACTTGCTTCCTTTACATGTCTTGGTACCCAACACCCAGTCAGTCCCTCAGTCTTGGTTCTCCAAACTGTCTGCCTCTCTTCTCTGGTGCAGCTAAGTAGATACCTGCACTGTATGGCCCAGCTGGATGTAGAACAGCTGAATCACCAGCATGTCCAGGTCCCTCTAAAACAGCCTGCAGTTGGCCAAAACTGTAGCACTCCCAAGCACAATTATAGGCTGGGCAGGGAATGGATTGAGAGCAGCCCTGAAAGGAAGGACTCGGGGGTGTTGGTAGATGAGAAGCTCAACATGAGCCCCCAGTGTGCACTGGCAGCCCAGAAAGTCAATTATCTCTTGGGCTGCATCCAAAGCAGCGGGACCAGCAGGGAGAGGGAGTGGATCCTGCCCCTCTGCTCTGCTCTCATGAAGCCCCACCTGGAGCTCCGTGTCCAGCTCTCGAGCCCTGAGCTCAGGAAGGAGCTGGAGTTGTTGGAGCAGGTCCAAAGGAAGGCAGAGAGATGATGCGAGGGTGGAACAGCTCTTCTCTGGAGAAAGGCTGAGAGAGTTGGAGTTGTTGAACCTGGAGAGAAGAAGGCTCCAGGGGGACCTTAGAGCAGCTTCAGTACTGAAAGAGGCTCTAGGAAAGCAGGGTAGGGGCTCTTGATCAGGGTGTGCAGGGACAGGATGAGGGGGAATGGTTTTCATCTGAAAGAGGCAGGATTGAGATGAGATATCAGGAAGAAACGTTTTCTTGTGAGGGTGGGGAGGCCCTGGCCCAGGTTGCCCAGAGAAGTGGTGGCTGCCCCATCCCTGGAGGGGTTCAAGGTCAGGTTGAATGGGGCTTGGAGCAATCTGATCCAGTGGAAGGTGTCCCTGCCCATGACAAGGGATTGGAACTGGATGGGTTTTGAGATCCCTTTCAACCCAAACTATTCCGTGATTTTCATGAAAACATCCAGATTTTCTAGCACTTGCAAAGTCACTGGGTGAATGTGCAGTCGCATGGGAAATGGTTTTTTTTCACCTCATAGGCTGAGGCTTTAACCCCTCGTCAGTATTCCTCCTGGCCTCCTTCCTGTGCGTTAGGGACAGTCAGGCTCACAGTTACAAGCACAATGTCAGAACAGCTGAGCAGAGCCATTCCTGCCAAGACGAAGGATGAAAGTTATTCAAGGAAGCAGTGGTTGGAGCAGGAAAGAGGAAGAAGAGACAATTCATTAGAAGCAGCAGCACAATTTGTACAGAAAACCCAGATCCTTTTTTCTCAGCACCAATTTGGCATCCGCAGCTGGGAGCCCATGGGCTCTATTCTGCTAATTCACCTCCCATCAGCCCACACTGACAGCATAGTTGGGCTCACCAGAAATGGACCTTCTCGGCATGAGGAATCTGTCCTGCAATTCTGTAGCAGGACACCTTCTGTAGGTGAAGGGTTGAGAGGGGAAAAGTGTGAGGAGCAGCTGAAGTCACTAAGTCTGTTCAGCCTGGAGAAGAGGAGACTGAGGAGAGACCTCATTGTGGTCTGCAGCTTCCTCACAAGGGAGGAGGGGGAGCAGGTGCTGAGCTCTTCTCTCTGGTGAACAACAACAAGACATGAAGGAACAGCAGGAAGATGTCCCGGGGTGGGGTAGGTTGAACATTAGGAAAAAGTTCTTCACCCTGCTGGAACAGCTCCCCAGGTAAGCAGTTGCAGTGCCAAGTCTGATAATATTCCAGAAGCATTTGGCCAACGCCCTCAGCCCCATGGTGTGAATGTTGGGGTGTTCTGTGCAGGGACAGCAGCTGGACTTGATGATCCTTGTGGGTCCCTTCCAACTCGGGACAATCTATGATTCTGTGATTCTACAACTCTTCCCCACCTCGCCTCCACACCAGCTCAAGGCAGATTCTCTTTACCTGTCCTTTTAGCGTCTGAAGTCAAACATCCAGGTCGCTTCTAGCTCTCTCTGTAGCCAATGGAAAAACGGGAACCTCAAAATCACAACTCAGCTGACCTGGCTTTAAAATGCAAACCTGGAGTGAGACAAGCAGTGGGGCTGCTTCCTTCCTGCTGTTCCTGAGGGCAGCACAGTTTGTCTTGGCTTTTGACATCCAGTCTCCAGCATTTGAAGAGAACATCACCGAGGTTAAAGGCTCCTTTCATAGCAAAGGTTTTTATTCCAACCCAACACCACTGTTGGGCCATGTAGAAAGAGGATCAATTGAAAGCATATTTCACCCTGGATGGAGGCTGGAGCTTTAGATGGTGCTGTAGCCTCACCCTTCTCCCACCAGCCATACACACCTCCAGGTTCAGATGCTGTTCTGCGCCCATATGCTATGCACACTGCATGACCAGGAGCCAGGCAGACCCTTCCAATGCCAAGAGCAACACACAAATTAACGCCCCAGCAAGGAAGTCAACAGGGAACACTTAAGGGATGATGTAGCAGCTACAGGTGACACCGCACACCAAACCCTGCTGGGGTGGAAGCCGCTGTATCCCGTCACACCAGACCTTCTCTGCAGTGCCCGCGATTGTGTGAGAGACTGTACTGGGGGCTGATGAGCAGCACTTGAGGCAAATTCTAAGCCTGGGTTCTTGGTCTTTACAGGCATCTGCATCATTAACCCTGAACAGGGAATGCTACAACAGTTAAACTCTTCTGTATTTGTTATCGTGACTTGGCTTTCATCTCTGGCAGCACTTGTGGCAGTGGTTGATGGTTTTACTTCCTAATTTCCAATGAGGGAAGCTCTTTGGCATGGATGTGCTGTTCCATCCTCTTTTATCTGACTAAGATAAAAGGCTAGAAACTGCTAACAGTATTTCAACACTTCCCAATCTTTCTGATTTAGCAGAGACAGATGAGTATGACAGTACGGCAAAAGGAAGATCGGAGTCAAGGCTCCGGCATGAGGTGATGCTAACATTAACTGTACAGAGGGGTGGCAGCCACCTCAGCAGAGCCAGCACTCTTCAGTCCAGAACACACTGCCCCGTACTAGTTCAATACAACAATGCATCTATTTAAACATCTATGGAAGCTACCCAGAGCTGAAAGGGAGCTTCAGGAAAGCTGGGGAGGGGCTCTTGATTAGGGAGTGCAGGGATGGGATGAGGGGGAATGGTTTTCAGTTGAAAGAGGGGAGACTGAGATGAGATCATAGGAAGAAATGTTTTCCTGTGAGGGTGGGGAGGCCCAGGTTGCCCAGAGCAGTGGTGGCTGCCCCATCCCTGGAGGTGTTCAAGACCAGGTTGGATGGTGTTTGGAGCACAGGATCTTGTAGGATCCAGTGTCTGTGCCCATGGCAGGGTGTTGGAACTGGATGGACTTTGAGGTCCCTTCCAGCCCAAACCATCCTATGATTCTATGAAGAGTGCTCAGATCCGGTTGTCCCCAGTGCACTCTTTCCAGGGACTGTTTGGACAATACCAAGGTCACGGTACAGCCTGGCACTCACATCTTTGCTTGGCTAACCTCACCATCCCCACCAAAGAGGCTCTAGGCAAGCAGCTGAGCATCTGCATAACTCTGCACCCCCACATTGCACCAAACAGGGATCCCCACTCCAAGAATCTAAAGGGTAGAAATCTAAAGTAATAAAGAAATGTATAATATATACACTCAGTACCAAAGGAGGGATTTGCCTGGAGGGTTTATTTTTAGTTTCTTTTACAGCACCTGCCTACCTGCTTTGCTGTGGGCAGAGTTCCTTCCAGAGCAAGTGAGCAGGAGGGGAAGGAGACGTAACAGAAGGAAAGGAGCTGTTGCTACAGGCAACTCCACTCTTCCACATGGGCCATTCCTGCAGGGATTGCAGCTTTGAACCACCCACAGCATGCGCTTTGATGCAAAGTTTCTAAAAATGTAAGGGGTTGGATCACACCAGGACCTCTATATAAAAATTGGAACCATGTGAACATTATTGTATTCATGCAGCATCATTATTAGGTAGCATTTTCTTTTTTTCCTTTTTCCCCCAGCTCCTTCAACCTCTGCTCTCCTAGCTGTCTCTTCTTTTTTATTGCATGCATTAAATGAATTTTTTGGAGATGGCAAGGGGCCCTTACCAAGTCCCCTGTCTAATTTTTTTTTTTACTGAAAGCCAGCATTTTAAAAACTATTGTGGGAGAAGGAAGAGATAAAACAGTACCATCCCAACTGCAATGAAGGCAGCCGTGTGAAGGATGCACACAGAAATCTGCAGTTCTTCCCACACACTCTATGGAAGGTGGAATTTAAAGTTATTTAGAAGATCATTGCAGCCATCACACCACGCATAGCAATTCAGCTTATATTGCAAACACTAACCTACAGTGAAGGAGGGCAGCTACTTTGAAAATAAGAAACCAACAGTTCAGTGTCCAAGCTGAAGCCTTCTTAAACTTCCACAGGGGTTTCAGGCAAGACCTGTTCCAGTGATTTGAATTTAACTTTGACCTGTATTCTATTTAACATGAGTAACTGTAGGATTTTAGTGTTTCCTTATTCTGGCAAAGAAAGTCAATGCTCTCGTTGCAAGGAAGCTGTGCAGTCGGGCAGATGTTAAATGTCCATGAAAAAGAAGTACTTGTATCTAAATGACCTTTCCTACTGCACAGCAAACCAAGAAAGGCCAAGCAAACTGAATAGAAGGCTTGAGCTATGATTATATCTGTTACAATAAGTTCTATGGTTTCCAAACAGACAATAAAAACATGGCAGAGGATTCAATAGCAGATGGAAACATTTCAAATAAGTAGCATTACATTTAAAGACAACTGGATCCTCATTGTAACATTCACTCACTTTGAATGAACCCCTTTATTACAAAGTGAGCAACATCAATACAATTCCTGGTGTAATTAATTATAGGAATGTAATAATCACAGACTCATAGAATAGTTTGAATTGGAAGAGACCTTAAAGATCCTCTAATTCCAGCCCCACCCGCCACGGTGAGGGACACCTCCCACTGGATCCAGTTGCTCAAAGCCTCATCTGACCTTGCCTTGAACCC
The DNA here is from genome assembly GCA_013389865.1 of Piaya cayana. NCBI lineage: Eukaryota > Metazoa > Chordata > Aves > Cuculiformes > Coccyzidae > Piaya > Piaya cayana. Next base: position 43,600 of record WAAB01024221.1, read on the forward strand.
CTCCAGGGATGGGGCAGCCACAAACTGCTCTGGGCAACCTGAGTCAGGGTCTCCCCACCTACACTGTGAAGAAATTCCTTCTTATGTCCAGTCTAAATCTTCCCCTCTCCAATTTAAAGCCACTCCCCCTCATTCTATCACTCCATGCCCTTGTAAAAAGTCCCTCCCCAGCTTTCTCGTAGCCCCCTTCAGGTACTAGAAGCTGCTCTAATGTCTCCCTGGAGCCTTCTCTCCTCTGGGGTGAACAACTCCAATTCTCTGAACCTGTCCTCATGGCAGAGGTGCTCCAGCCCTCGGATCATCTTCACAACCTCCTCTGTATCCATTCCAACTGTTCCATCTCCTCCTTATGTTGAGGATTCCAGAGCTGGACGCAGGGCTCCAGGTGGGCTCTCCCCAGAGCGCAGCAGAGGGGCAGGATCCCCTCCCTTACCCTGCTGGCCTCGCTGCTGGGGATGCAGCCCAGGACACCGTTGGCCTTCTGGGCTGGGAGTGAACATTGCGGACTCATGTTGAGCTTTTCATCAGTTAGCACCCCCAAGTCCTTCTCCGCAGAGAGCATTTATCTGTTAATAATAAATAAAATGCAGAGCATATCTCTCAGTAGTTTAATTGCATCAATTGCAGTGGGGATCTCCAGCATCCCTCTGCCAGGAGCACGTACCAAAGTGTCCTCCCTATCTGCTGATAACGGCTGTGCTATTCTACCTGTGCATGGGCTGGGACACCACCTCGCCCCTGGCAGCTTCCAGTATCCAGAGCAGTCAACATCCCTCTCCAACAGGGATTTTGCAGCCCAGGATCATATGACCACACAAAATACGAGGAAGAAAACCCCTCACACAAAAAAAGATGCTGCAGCCAGGTTTTTAACAGCAAAACTCATCAGGCAAAGAATTAAAAAGAAAGTTTAAAAACTGCTGAGGTTGTCCTGAAATTTTGCTTTACCTTAAATAAGAAAATGCAACAAACTACTCACAGTTAAGATTCTCTGGAATGAGCACAGTTACAGCATTTAAGCCTTCCCTTAAAAGCTTTTCTATAAATAACGACTCTAAGTGTTCAGAAAAGCACTGTGAGCTTTGCGAAAGCCAAGTGTGAGTGCCTGGGGGCTTGAAACACGTCTCTGACAAACCCAAGTGTCAGTCCTCCCCTGTGAATGAGGAGGGAGATGGGTCCCTTTCCTGGAGAGAGTGTTGCTATCAATTTTATTTTAACAGAGCAACTCAGCAGTGCAGAGGAGTCAAAACATCACACAATGCACTGTCATAAGAAACCAACCAAGAGGCAGTGGAGCTGAGGAACATTCACAGCATGAGTTGCTGTGTCAGAAGTTCCAGTGAGGCTCCTGGATAATGCTGTGGTACCCACCTGCCAAGTATTCCCAATACAACACCTTCAAGAATATAGAATCATAGAACTATGGAATGGTTTGTGTTGGAAGGGACCTCAAAGCCCATCCAGTTCCATCTCCCTTGCAATGGGCAGAGATACCTCCCACTGGATCAGGTTGCTCAAAGTCTCATCCAGCCTTGCCTTGGCCTCAAGCTTCCCCAGGTCCCTCTGGATGGCATCCCTTCACTCCAGTGTGTCATCGGCACACCCAGCTTGGTGTCATCGGCAAACTTGCTGAGCATGCCCTTAATGCCACTGTCTGTGTCTGTGACAAAGATGTTAAGCAATACTGACCCCTGAGGAGTACCACTCATCACCAGTCTCCACTTGGACACTGAGCCCTTGACCACAACGCTTTGAGTGCAACCATCCATACAATTCCTTATCCACCAAGTGGTCCATCCATCAAATATATGTCTCAACAATTTAGAGATAAGAATGTCATGTGAGGCAGTGTCAAATGCTTTACACTTGTCCAAGTAGATGATATAATTTCCACCAGTGCTGCAGCCCTGAAGGCCGCCAGATTTGTCAGGTGCAATTTGTCCTCGGTCTCCGAGGCCATGTTGACTGTCACCAGTTGCCTCCTTATGTTCCATATGCCTCAGCAGAGTTTTCAGGAGGATCTGCTCCATTATCTTTCCAGACACAGAGGTGAGACTGACCAGCCTGGAGTTCCTCAAGTTTTCCATTTTTCCCTTAAAAATGGGAGTTGTGTTTCCTCTTTTCCAGTCAGTGGGGACTTCACCATGACCTTTCAAAGATGACGGAGAATGGGTTAGCAACTTCATCCACTAGTTCCCTCAGGACCTGTGGATGCATCTCATCGGGTCCCATGGACTTGCACACCTTCAGGTTCCTTAGGCAGTCTCACATCTGATCCTTTCCTACAGTGAGCGGTTCTTTGACCTCCCAGTTCCTGCATTTGCCTTCTACAAATTGGGCCACGTGGCTTGAGCCCTTGTCATTGAAGACTGAGGCAGAAAAGTCATGGAGTACCTAACCTTTCACAATATCCTGGACAACCAGATCTCCCATTTCTTTCCAGAGAGGACTCACATTTTACCTAGTCTTCCTTCTATCACTGACATACATATAGAAGCTGTTCTCGTTGCCCTTGATGTCTCTTGCTAGATTTAATTCTACTGGGGCTTTACCTTTCCTAACCTGATCTTTGGCTGCTCAGACAATTTCTCTGTATTCTTTCCAGGACACCTGTCTTTGCTTCCACTCTCTGTAGGCTTCTTTGAGTTTAAGTTTCTCCAAGAGCTTTTTTTCATCCATGCAGGCCTCCTGGTGTTTTTGCCTGATGTTCTCTTTGCTGGGATGCATCATTGCTCATCTTGGAGGCTGCGATCCTTAATCCTTAACAAGCCTTCTGGGTCTCTCTCCCATCCATGACTTTAACCTGTGACAGAAAAGCCAGGACTTAACAGGTTTCATGCCCTTCTTGAAGTCTTTCCTACAACAAATCCCCCTACTGATTGGAGATGATACAAGTAACACGTTAGAAGTAACAAGCAAACAAACCAGCTTTCCCTTTAACCAAACGTTGCTGCTTCTCCAGACACACACTTGTCCTTGGGAGTCTGCCTTGGGTTTTTTAACACTCTGAAATTAGTTTCTAGATTGCATTGTCACAGACCAGTAAAACCACCAGAATGTATCAGCTACTGTAATAATTTTTAGCATATTAGTAGCCAAGTAAGAAATTATCTTTACTTCTTCATCCCCGAACCACACACAACCTCCTCTCCAATCAACCACACACAAACAATCCATTGACCTGAGCATGACAGCAAACAGCATCTCCCTGGGACAAATGTGAAGGGAACAAAGAGCTCAGTTCAGAGCTTCTTTCTAAAAATGTTAAAGATCTAAGACAACTGAGAGCATGCAGGATTTTACAGCTGCCCAGTAATCTTCTTAACTGCAGTAATCACGCAAGAAATTCTCCTCAAAAGCAGACAGAACAGCAGAATGTATCCCCACTACCACTTAGAATGAGCCACTGGGAGTCTCTGTGGGTATTTCGTTATTTATTGGTGTTTTCCCATCACACCTACTGCAGTTCTATGGACCTAGGCAAGAACAGTACTCTTTTCCCCTCCTCCTATCACATTTTACATTTGGTTGTAGGACTTTAGCACCACTCTCTGAATATGAAATATGAACCCAATGAAACTTTACTCCGAACTTACAATGAACTTGGATATTTTTTCATAGAATCATGGAATGGTTTGGGTTGGAAGGGACAATAAAACCCATCCAGATCCAATCCCCTGACACAAGCAGGGTCATCTCCCACTGGATCCAGTTGTTCCTAGCCCCATCCGACCTTGCCTTGAACCCCTCCAGGGATGGGGCAGCCACCACTGCTCTGGGCAACGTGAGCCAGGGCCTCTCCACTGTCATAGTGAAGAACTTCTTAATGTCTAACCTAAATCTTCCTCCTTCCAATTTAATGCCGTTCCTCCTCATCCTATCACTCCATGCTGCTGTAAACTGTCCTTTCCCAGCTTTCTTGTAGGCCTCCTTCAGGTACTGGAAGCTGCTCTAAGGTCTCCCTGGGGCCTTCTCTTCTCCAGGCTGAACAACCTCAACTCTTTCAGCCTGTTCTCATATGGGAGATGCTCCAGCCCTCAGATCATCTTTGCAGCCTCCTCTGGACCCTCTCCAAGAGGTTCAGCTCCTTTGTGAGCTGAGGGCTCCAGAGCTGGACACGGGGCTCCAGGTGGGCTCTCCCCAGAGCAGAGCAGAGGGGCAGGATTCTCTCCCTCGCTCTGCTGGTCCCACTGCTGGGGATGCAGCCCAGGATGTGGTTGGCTTTCTGGGCTGGGAGCACCCATTGTTGGCCTGAGAGATGGTTCAAGTCAGTGAGCTCACTAAAGTATCTCCTTCCATTGCAGTTTTTCCTTCAGAAATGCTGTTGAGGGATCTTCTCCTCGCTGTACACACTTGTACAACTTAGGCAAGCTCTGTCATGTTGATAGCTCTACAAATCTGTCCCACCTTCTGATGGCTCCCCAAATACGGATATGTGCTACACGCACACCTGCTTCCACACAAGAGACATCACAGAGCTTGCATTGAAGCTGCTCTGAGTTGCTTGGTTTCCTGTCTGCTGAATAATGTCTTCTCTTTGTTCTTTTATCTTTCTCAGTTCTCCTGGTAAGCCTGCAGTCATACAGGGCAACGTATTCATCTCCCTGTCAATGATGGCACTGTTTTCCTACTATACTGCTAAATGTCCTCTGAAAATGAATGGAAAATTTCCTGAAACACTCAAAGTAAAACAAAAAACTCTTCCTTTGGAGGCACATTCAAATGTGCAGAGTATGAACACCTTGCAAGCCCTAACAATTGGAGAAATGTCTCCTGTACAGCCTTGCACACTCCAAACACTCACATGCAACCAGTTCATTTTAGGTTCCCTTTACAGTCAGCCCAGTGATGCCTGCAGAACCTACACACGGCCAGCACCACAGCACGGTCAGCTTTTTGTTGACTGCAGAACCTCCCGAATGCAGCTGGTTTAGATACAGGTGACAATATCACAGGCACATGCACTGAGCTAGATGCACAGCACCTCATTGAATATGAAGAATGATAGAATCACAGAATCATAGAATGGTTTGAGTTGGAAGGGACCTTTAAAGATCATCTAATTGCAACCTTCCTACCATGGGCAGGGACACTTCCCACTGGATCAGGCTGCTCAAGGCCCCGTCCAACCTGGCCTTGAACACCTCTGGGGATGGGGCAGCCATGAGTTCCCTGGGAAACCAAAGCCAGGGCCTCCACATCCTCAGAATCACAGAATCACAGAATCACAGAATCACTGGGTTGGAAGAGACCCATCGGATCATCGAGTCCAACCACTCCCACAAAACACTAAACCATGTCCCTCAGGACCTCGTCTACTCGTGCCTGAAACACCTCCAGGGAAGGCGAATCAACCACCTCCCTGGGCAGCATATTCCAGTGCCTAATGACCCTTTCCNTTCACCAGTTTTGTTGCTCTTCTCTGGACTCGCGTCAACATCCTTCTTGTGGTGAATGTTGAATTTCCTCCTTACATCTACTCTAAATCTTCCCCTCTCCAATTTAAAGCCATTTCCCCCTCATCCTATCCCTTCATGCCTTTGTAAAAAGCCCCTCCCCAGCTTTCCTGTAGCCCCCTTCAGGTACTGAAGGTCACTCTCAGGTCTTGCTGGAGCCTTCTCTACTCCAGGGTGAACAACAACAAGTCTCTCAGCCTGTCCTTGTATGGGGAGTGCTCCAGCCAAAAACCAAGGACCCTTTGCCCCAGCCTGTTTGTCATTTCAGTTTTCAGGCACTGACTAAGAATCATAACTAACGCTGTGAAAAGTTCAAAGAGGCCAGGCAGTTACAGGCACATCACATGCTCACTTCTGAAAAACTTGTAGGGGTTTGAGATGCGATAACATCTACGCTCTTGTAAGGCGTTACAGCTCCCTGCAAGCGTCACTTCAAGTAACAGATCTCTCTTTGAGAGATCTCTACCACGAACTGTCATGTTAGGAGCAAACTGAGAAATTATTACAAGAAATAGGGAAAAAAACCTCTCAGGTTTTGTTTCTCAAGGTGGATTCACAGTTGGGTGGGTTCACACACTCCTCTGGGGAGGCAGCTCGCCCTGATTCCAGGCGTTAATGGACACACCAAGAACCAGTGCAGGACAGCAGGTGCCCCAGAAGAAGTGTTCCCAAAATTTCCTATAAATTAAGTTAGGAAAGAGATGTTTACCACATCAATAAAATTCTTTTCTTAAAACAGCAGGAGGTTATTTAACAAAAATCATAAGAATTCAGGTGAAGAAGTACAAAGCTGAGTAAGTGAAAAGTTTTAGAGAGTGGGTGCTCATTTCAATAGACAGAAAAAAAATGCATTTATCATCAAAATATTTACATTTTATCTGGAGAAGAAGGTTTATCTCATTACCAGTATGAATATCAGAAATAAGAATAAGGGTTAACAAAATATGAGTCAGTTTTTAGTACTTCTTGCTTCAGGACAAAGTTAACCAGTTAAGTTAAGGAATTTTAGTTGTAAATAAACTGCTATCCATCCTATGCTTTTTAATGCACACATGTGTGCAGGAGCTCAAGGAACATATTTTTAGACTCTCTCAAACCCTGGACCTATTTAAACCTTCCCCTCACCCCCAAAGCAATGCTGGAGTAACCTAATTTACTGCTCCAGTTAAAAAGGTGAAATACTAATTCTGTAACAGTTTCACTTCAGATTTCTCAAATCCAGTGCTTTTCTTAGCAAAGTTTTAAGGAATTAATGAATAAGATTTATAATCCACAGTTTATATCACCACATTCTCTCAACAGATAGGGAAAAACATTGCTTATGTATTCAGGTTACATCAAATCCAGTCTGGAGACGAGATTATGAAGTAATGTTGTTTTCTAGTTCCAAAGACACAAAAGAAAGAAGTGAAAATAATTTCCTGTATTTCGTATTGCCACAATTTCAGAACATGCATTAAATACAATCTATTTATTGGAACCAAGTGTCTGGTGTGAAATATATTATCAGCTCTGGATCCTCAGCCAAGGAAGGACCTGGTCCTGCTGGAACGCGTCCAGAAAAGGCAAAGGAGAATGGCTGAGAGTGCTGGGGTTGTTCAGCCTGGAGAAGACTCCAAGAACACCTTATTGCGGCCTTCCAATACTTAAAGGGAGCTGATAAAGATGGGGGAAAACTTCTTAGCAGGGTTTGTAGGACAAAGGGTAATGCTTTTAAACTAAAAGAGGAGACATTTAGATTGGATATTAGGAAGAAATTTTTAACACTGAGGGTGATGAGTCATAGGCCCAAGTTTCTCAAGGCAGGGGTAGAAGCCACATCCCTGGAAACATTCAAGGCCAGGTTGGAACGGGCTTTGAGCAACCCAATCAAGTGGAAGATACTCCTGCTAACTGCAGAGCGGTTTAAGCAGATGGCTTTGATAGTCCCTTCCAACCTAAAGCAGTCTATGATTCCATGATATTTGAGCTGGAAAGTCCAATTCACAGTAGTGATTTAACGCTGAAGTACTATCCTCTTTCTCTTAGCAGAGAGATCAACTCCTCCAGAGAGCTTCTGAGCAGGAAGGTCACATTCTTCAGTGACCACAGGTACCCACAGCCTTAGGTTTAAGGGTCTTATTGGAGACCAAACTCCTTGTATCGCAAAGACTTTAAAATACAACACATAGGAGAGGTGGTTGCTGGATTCCAGCAGTGCTGGGTAGCAGGAATACAGGGAACACACTGTGGATGAGCAGGCTGGAACTGACCCGTAGCTCACCTTGCAGATGTTTGTAGTTCATAACTGGAATTATCCTGCATACAGAATCCCAACAGAAGAACAAAAAGATGAGTAAGACAGGCTGTAGGGTTTTAACTTACAGATGTAGCAGCCAGTTCTCAGATTTAATTTCTTGACGCCTGCCTCCAATAGTGGATCAGAAGATTGGTTATAGTGAAGACACCTAATGGCATTTTGATGATGTTGGCAGGGAGTTACCTGGGGGCAGGAAGCAGGTGAATTGTACTGGTTCTGGGAGAGCTCAGCCGGAGGTGCAGGGAAACACCAGGAACCACTGACAGTAACTCTAAATGAGAAGGTAGTTATAATTAATTCCCATAAAAGGTCTCATTCCAATTCCAAACACTCTTCAGTTTGAGTCCCCCTAAATTAGTGTATGCCACAAATTTCTAAAGTAAGATACAAGACCTCATTAAAACATACAAAACCCCATGTTCTTGCTAGTGTGACAGGTTTCAAATGGATATTATTGCAATGTGGGGAGGGAAGAGTAAGATGTTAGGAAGAAATGTTTTCCTGTGAGGGTGGGGAGGCCCTGGTCCAGGTTGACCAGAGCAGTGGTGGCTACCCCGTCCCTGGAGCGGTTCAAGGCCAGGTTGGATGGGGCTTGGAGCCCCTGATCCAGCGGGAGGTGTCCCTGCCCATGGTAGGGGTGGAACTGGGTGGGCTTTAATGTCCTCTCCAGCCCAAACCTGTGTTTATTCTGACATACCTACACCTGGAATAGTGTTGAATAACAAACATTGCCTTGCCAATAAAAAAGAAGCAGAAACCCTGCTGATGTCTAGAAGCATTTCTCTGAAATTCAGTGGAAAATCAAAGTTGATCCATTGACAGTTGTTCCCTGTGTGTACACACCCAGACGTTAGAGGAGCAGAATAAATCTCCCATGATCAAAGAGGAGGCAGTTAGAGACTTGCTTCCCCAGCTAGACACCCACAAGCCAATGGGGCCAAATTGAATCCATCCAAGAGTATTGAAGGAACTGGCAGGTGTGCTGGCCAAACCCCTTTCCATCATCTTCCAGTGGTCCTGACTGACTGGGGAAGATCCACTGGACTGGAGGCTGATGTTGTGCCCATCTACAAGAAGGGTCGCAGGGAGGATCCAGGGAACCACCGGCCTGTCAGTCTGACCTCAGTGCCAGGGAAAGTGCTGGAACAGGTGATCTCGAGTGCTACCATGAAGCACTTGCAAGAGAACCGGGGGATCAGGCCCAGCCAACACGGGTTCACAGAAGGCAGGTCTTGCCAAACTGACCTGATCGACTTCTATGATAAAGTGACTGGGCTACTGGACAACGGAAAGGCTGAGCAGGTCTTGTTGGACCTCAGGAAAGCTTTTG